>VNJR01010935.1:36046-168362 GCA_008042585.1 Drosophila punjabiensis
CCCCCCCCCCCCGTGTCCTGGACAAAACGAAACTACATAAGTTGCTGGCTGCCGCAGCATGAAGTACAGATACCGATGGAGGGAGAAGGGAAGTATAGTGCGGCGAGTTGGAAGTTTTTCCCTTCTTGGAGAGGTTAAGGCTTAGCCGGACGGACTTTTTGCCACTGGCAGAACGGAATTAATGATTGTATTTCATTTCATTTTGGGGGGAAACAGTGGCTTTAAGCCTTTATTTTAGTTGCTAAAAGGGGTTTGGGAACTTGCTCTTTATTTTTTGCTGCAGTATCTTTAGGGAGAAAGGCAAAGCTCATTATGGGTTGCAACTACAGGTTAAATAGGGTTTCCTGTTGTTTATTTTCTTTTATTTTTAAGTAATAAAAACAAGATTTATATTTTATTTTTGTGTAATAAAGTATAAATAATATTTAAATGTAAAAAAAAGTTATTACGAAAGGATTTTATTTATTATTATTAGTTGTATTATCTTTCTATCTGTTTCAATATATTTTAGCACTTGCCATAGGGTACTTTATAAAATATTTCAAATTAAATATTTTACATAAATAAATATATAAATATTTCAAATTAAATATTTTATACTTAATATTTTATAAAATATTTCAAATTAAATATACTTAATATACTTTATTATATTTAACACTTAATACTTTATAAAATATTTCAAATGAAACCCCTTACAACCCCTTCCTGCCCCAATTAGTGCCCAAATCTTAATCATTTTAATACTCCTAATTCTCTGAATATCCTCTGCTTACTCCCTTTCCCCTCTTTACTCCATATCTCCTCCCAGTTATGATTTTATAAAGTGCTTTCCTTAGTAACTGCAATGTATGGCGTTACGTATCCGCACCGTTGCCGGGCGGCATGAGTGGCCGAGCCTCCCTTTGACATTTTAGCTGGCCCAGAAAGCAGGCAAGGACTTGTGACTGCCGAACACTGGTGTCCATTAAATGCCTTTCCCAAATTCTCACTCCTCTGGGTATGTGTGTGTGTGCGGTTAAAAAAGGAGGAAAAGAAAGAAAAAAACACAACCCCTCTAAGGATGCTGGCAATCTCAGTTTCGGGCAACGATTTCCCAGCTGCAGCACACACATTGCACATTTCGAGAGAGGGAGGAGGAGGGAGAGGGTATGGGAGACAGCAGTGGAAATTGGGGGGTGTCATCATTTTAGGCTTCATTCTCCGCTTGTCTTTGACGGGAGGACATCGATAATTATCGCACAAAATGTGTCCTGTGGGGAATGAAGGGACAACGAGGAGGACGACGACGACGACGACGACGGCAATGGGCCTGTGGCCAATGTTCTTTTGATTTCTGTCTTGTCTGGCTCGCTCATTCTCCTCCCCTTTTTCTGGCTGTGAAAAACAAGCAAATTTACAGGACACACAGAGGCCTGCATACATGTGCATAAATTCATTGTCACGAGGACAGCGAGGATGAGGACGATGAGGACGACGACGACGGCGGCAGCGGCGACGACAGCAGCATCAAATGAATGAATGAATGAATGGAGGAACGCATCCTTGCCGCCGCACCTCTCTATTTCTGACTCTCTCTCTCTCTCTCTCTCACACACACACACACACACACACGTCCCTCGTCTGTTTGTGGGGCAGGTCCTGTGTGTGCTGGCCTCTAACATGTGTAGCCTGCTTTTAGGCTAAAAGCACATACACACAGGACACACACACACACAGGACACACTCTGGAGCTGGCATAAATCTTTGGGACTTTTGTTTGATCGAACGCAAAAATAATGGCGCTTTGTTGTCCCCTTCGAGTCCTTCGAGTCCTCCTAGTGTGTGAGTGTGTCCTACGTGCGTGTGTGTTTGTGTGTGTGTGTGTCACCATGTCGTAGTGCCTGGTCCTGTGTGCTCCTGCCTTCTCATAAATTTTAGCCAGGCCAACTCTGAAAACGCAAAGAGAAATCAGCAAGAAAATTGACCTTTTAGCTCACACTTCGGTCTCGGTCTCGGTTTCGTTGGGTCCTTCTTCCCTTGGTCCTTTCGGGTTTTTAGTCTCAGATGCTGCTAATGATACAAAGCGCCTTCTTCTTGCCAGCTCACTCCATCTACCCGGAAATGATTGACTGACCAACTGACAGACTGAGTGAAGTCGGCCGGGTCACCTGTACTCAGAAAAGGGGTTTGTGGCGGGAATTTACATGATTTTTTTGATTTTCGGAAGATCAAATTTTGGAGTTGAAGGCAGTTTCTTGATGAATGTCTTAGATAGAGATTAGGTTATAAGAGGAAATATGAATTGGAAAATATAGTAAAAAATATGTATATTATATATCTGTAATATAATTAAATATATTAAAATATTTTAAGAAGAATTTTAGAGGTTAAAAATTATTTTAAAGAGGATTTAATAAGTTACCTTTAACTGAGCTTTGATATTCGAAATCAATATTATTGAAAGGCTTTAAATACTAGGTATATCCTTGATATTTCCTATATTTAATCATTTTTATTATATATTTTAAAATCATACTCATCTTCTGTTTCCTAAAGCATAATCAGCTTGCTGGCAAACCTCAATGGGTTAAGCTGCTCTGTCACTTAATTGCCAAAAAGTTTGCACCGCTCGAAAGCTGTTGCCGTCACATTACCTCCTTTCCTCCGCTTCCCCTCTTAACCCACTGTTGCCTGTCATTATTTTCCGGACTGCTGCTGCTTTCTTACTTTACCACTTTTTTGGGAATGACTTTTGATGGGCGCTGCAGACGCGACACTTTTTATGGCCCTCGCACATTAGGCATTCGTCATTAAAGTTTATATCTCCTCGCATCCACTTCCACTCCCACTTCTATATCCTATCTATCTCAGCAGACTTCTAGGGATATATAAAATGACAATGATGGCTGAGCATAATGCCAACAATTAGTCTGAAAAATGTTTGCTCACGCACAAAGTGTGATGGAACGGAGAACGGGTATGAGATATGTATGGGTTGGGTTTTTGGGGGGGGATATCAGGACATCAGGATATCAGGAGAGAGACAGAATGACACTGGATACATTTTCGAAAAATCAAAAGTTTTGCAGTATTGCACAGTAAATAATAAGGGTTTTATTTAAGTAATTATTATTGAATTATAATTATGTTTTGTATATTTTTTAGAGCTGAAAAAAGTCAAGAAACTGCAGAAATTGATGTTAAAGAGGTGGCTTCTTTTTTCTAGAACAAATCTTAGCAGAAGTTAAGCTTTATATTTAATGGACAGAACTTCCAAAGAGAATAAAGAAATATATTTTTATATATACTAAAAAATATAATAATATAAAATATAATATAAAATAATATAAAATACTAAATATAAAAGGAAAGGAATTTTTTCAGAGGATTCGAATAGCAAAACTTAAATAGAAATCTAAATATATCACAACATATATTATTAAATATAGAAAATATTAAATAAAATCTATAAAATAATGTATAAAAATATAAATTTCATCAAATTTCGGTCTCCATATTTCCTCTCAGTGCACCTTGTGTGTTTGCCTTGGACTAACTGACTGATGAAGCGTGTCCAGCATGTTCTTTTCTTGTTTATGGGTCGAACGGCTGTGTGTCTGTGTGTGTGTGTGTGTGCTTGTGCACTTTGAACAAATTAAAATTGCAAAAATCCCCTTTTGCTGCACTTATGCATGAAATAAGAGTACAATGCCGGAATACAGAAGCTGCCGGCCATAACCGTAAAGCATCGGAGGAGGCAGCCACTGCTGCTGGTGTTTCTGTGGCCACTGTATCTCATATCTTAATTGCCACAAAACCGACTTCAGCCTTTATGTGTGTGTGTTGGCCAAAATGAAATACATAAAATGTATATTTTTCGACATTTTTATTACCTGCTCGGCGATGCCTTTGCTGTTGACAATTTCTTGGGCCCATAACTCCGGGGCGCCATCAATAAATGGCAAAAAAATAAAAAAAAAAAGAAAAGAGAAATCAATTGGCAAAAGTTAAATGTGGCCAAGAGCACTCTTCACACGGACGGAGCTCGGAGCTTGGCTTGGCTTGGATTGTGCCCTATGCCATATTGGCTAATTGATTGCCTCAAGGATTCCAATCGATTATCGTTGGACACTGCTCGGGGTTTATAGAATGAATTACCGCCAAGGTGTTTTTGGCCAAAAAACAATTTATGCGTCTCTTAATTGATCGGATTTTGTGGTATTAATTTGGATATTTATCGATGACGACTCCTTTTATATCGTAAAATACTTCTAATGGCTTTTTATTCAATTAATTTGTGGGGGATTTCTTATCTTTTTCTATTTTAAGAAAAAAAATGTATCCTTTGCATTTTATCCTTGAAATAAATTTTTATTTTTTTTTAAATCAAATCTTATGCCAAAGACAAAGCCAGATAACGAATTTAATTGCTATAGACACTTTTTGTGTGTGTGTGTGCTAAAGATATCTGCAGTTATCCTTGCCCCAAGGCATCCTATCCATCCAGCTGTCCTTCGTTCTTGTCCACAAAATTTTTGCTCAGCTCCTGTCGAGAAGCAGGCGAAATGCCTTCAGAACTAATTTGGCAGCAGAAGTCGAAACTTTTGAGCAAAAATATATTGCGTTGGAGCAAACTAACCGAAAAAGGACATTCGGATGGCAACAAAAAGATAAAAAAAAAAAAAAACAAGGAGCGAGCGAGTGGAAAGGAAAAGTCCAACAAAAAGCCAAGTAAAGCAAAAGGATAGATAGATGAATGGATGAATGGATGGATGAATGGCAAATAGCTTTTGGCTCATCATCTTTTTGGGCGGGAAATGAAGTGCAAATTAATCAACTATAAAATTAATTATCCCTTTGAAGCGAAATGCCATCGACAATATTTGCCTTCCCGAGATTGAGGTCTCCAAGATCTTGGTTGTGTTCCTTTATTTATATAATAAATATATATATATACAGCGAATTGTTGTCGGTAGCCAATTGGCGGGAAATTTTGTGGCTGCGCTTCCTTGTGTCGCATGTCCTGTGTGCTGTCCTGTCCTGTCCTGTCCCCCATTTAATTCGCATTCATTTCGCCTTTGTTGTTTTTGCGGCTGCCTCGACACAATTAATTAGTTAATGTCCAATGCTTTGGTGTGAAATTTATTGCTATTTGCGCTCATCTATTTGATGAGTCCGCAGCCGCTGCCGCAGACTCAAATGTTGTTCTATTACCTTTTTTTTTTTTATAAAGCTCTGCAGGGTATTGAGGGGTAAACTCTGTTATTATAAATAAAATATAGACTATTTATTGGGTAATTTAATTATTTTAATATTGATTATATATACTTTTATATTAATATATGTAATATGTAATTTTATTGTTTTTTTTTTACGAAATTGATGCATTTTGCGTTTGTTTCTAATACATTAAACGAGGTTACCAGTTGTATATTTAATATTCTTGTATAAGATAATATATAAAAATATATTTCTACTTAATATGTGATTTAATTATTTATTTATTTACTTATTTGTGTGTGTAAATATTAAAAACTGAAAAACAACAAAAAAATTGGTTTTAAATATAAATCTTTAGATTGCTCACCTGTCGTATGCTTAATATTTTTCCAATGGCTTGTAAAGATCAGATTAAGTATTAGCCATGTTTTCAAATTTAAATATTTAAACTGATAATCAAATAGATTAAACTTAGTTTATATATCTTTTAGAGCGTTTACATAACGTATACTTAATTTTTTGAACAGTGATCTATAGAAGTTAATATTAAGTATACGCTATGCAACCGTATTTAATGATAAAAAAATAAACAAAAAAAAATATGAGGTACAAAAAGAGAAAATTAAATTAATATTAAGTATAGACTAAATCAAGGGAAAATGCAGTTTATTTTTATATAGTTTTATATACTTATATTATTGAATATTGGATGTATTTTTTCTTAGTTAAAAAGGTACATATTTTATTTTTATTGTATATTTTTTTAATTAAATATTAGTTGTATTTTTTATTATTTTAAAGGGTATTTTCTGTGCTGCTGATTTGGTCTAGCTTAACCCATGCCTGCCGCCTGTTGTTGTAATTGCCACTAATTACTGGGCCAGCGATTGCCAATGGATTTTCCCGCCCGCATTTTCCCTTTCCCTCGTCCTGCTCAACTTATGCAATGTGTCGCTGTCTCTGTCGCTGTCACTGTCCTTGTCCCTGTCCCCTGTCCCCTGTCCCCTGTCCCCTGTCCCCTGTCCTTGTTCCTGCCCTTGTCCTTGTCCCTCGCTCTCTCTCTCCACCCCTCTCCCTCTCCTCCCCGTGTGCCTCTTGTATATAATTTACATAAACATCTAATTGCTGGCTGGCATTGTATTGTTGTTGCTGTAATCATGCTTAATTGTTTTCGTTGGGCATTTCATGTTGAATGCTCATGATTGAAAGTTTGTGCTTTGGCGGTTTTCGTTGGCAGCAAAACCGCGAAGACCACACTAAGCCCTCTCCCCCCAAACTCCACCACACTGCTCGGAAAGGCCCTCGGAAAAGCCCCCACTCGAAGCGCCTTTAAGTGCTTAATGACACGTTTGCATTACTCAATTTCCCTCAGCAGCAGCGGAGTTTCCCGTTTGTGCGCAGCGCGAGTTATTTCCTGAATTCAATTAAGCAAACTGTCTCGAATTATGGCCAAGAAACAGTGGTCTAAATAATATTTAAAATTTAAATTTAAATTAAGATTATAGATTAAACTAAAGGCTATATGTTAAGGATATACTGGAATGGTTTTTAGGAATTTTACAAATAATTTTAATTAGCTTTAAATTGAGGTTACTCTAGACCCAAGGTTTATCATTGATAAGAGTGTTGCTGCGATACAATGTCTGACAATTACAGCGGCAAACACAACACAATAATGGCTCAAAACGAAGCCCCGTCCAAGATCAACAGCTTCTGGTGGGCTGGAAAGGAGCCAAATCGGTTAATTGATGTCGAAATCAAGCGGGGTCCTTTGCTTTGACTCTGGCTGGCAAATGGTCCTTACTAGTACTTGAGATACTTCAACGCTGATTTCAGTTAAGGTCCAATACCGAATTTGAATAATAATAAGAATATTAATCTGCATTTATCTAAGAAGACTGTTTATTTCTTAATTTTGGTCCTTCGAACCGGATATAGGCTTGATAAATAAATAACTTAACATATATAAGTTTTGAACTTTCGCAATTTTAGAAGAAACTTAGACTTAAAAAGCTTTGGAGGTGATTTTTTAGCCAAAAATATAAACATAAGTTAGGAATTTATGTCCTTGAAGGATTTTAAGGCAAGGAAAGATCCGCAATTGAAGGTTATAAACGGTCTAAGTATAATTTGTAAAATCTTTTATGTTGACACCCTCTTTGAGGGTAATTCTAAGGCCATTATGTTGGTTATGCCTCGCCTTTGCACTCTCTCTTTCTCGATTTATTGTCCCAGTTTTCGGTGCTGGAACATTTGCATATCCTGCATATCCTGCATATTTTTTGCACTCATCCTTTGACATTCGAGAGAGTGGGAGAGAGAGAGAGAGAGAGAGGACTGAGAGTGAGTGGCTATAGATCAGTGCCAGATGCAGTTGCATTTGATATTTACCTTTTAATATTATTAATATTATGATTAAAGCAGGCATCTGCCGAGAGCAGCAGCAGCAGCAGCAGCACATCTCGTATGCATTCAGCGTCCCGGCGTCCTGGCATCCAGCAGCATCCTTCGCATCCTTCGTGCGCTGGCATCCTTTGGCAAAATGAGCTGACAGCTCACCTAGCTGCTAGGTGTATGGACGTGTGTATGTGTGTGAGCTGTGTGTGGTTGTGCCTGTGAGTTTCTGGCCTGACATTCATGCACTGCAGCTGAAGCCGAAGCTGATGCCACCCCGCACACTCGCAAATGAAGTTCTTGTGGATTGCAAAATGAAGTCCAAACTTGTGCGCTATTTTTGCCTTTGACAGCTGCTGTTTGTCGTGGAAATGGAATGTTATGAAGCCTCCATTGTGGCACTATTATAATGAGCTGGCTAAATCTGAAAACTATTATTAAGGGTCTCTTGAAATAGTAAACAAAAGTGCTATTAATATTTATTAGAATAGCTGCCAAGCGCGAAAATAAATCAATGTGGGCAGGTCCTGGCTAATAAAGCCTTAGATTTTCTACGTTTTCCTTTTTTCCTCGTTTTTTCCTAGCCTTTGTTGCTATTGCCTGCGGCTGCTAGAAAAAAGAGAGAGGGAAAGAGAGAGCAAGGCTGCCATTGACAGGACATTTTTTGGATGCTAGAAATGGCAGGCGGGGCTACTTAGTGCCACAGGCGCGTGTATAGTTTCCACCTCCCCACCTTCAGCAGCCTTTTCAGTTATCCCTGCTTACCTTCTCCTAGTTCTCATAGTTTTCCCCAGTTTTCCTATTTTTGCCGCACGTAGAAACGCCAACGCCAACGCCAACGCCTCTTTAGTTTGCCGCGCGCCCAACACCAGCAGCAACATCGCATGGCAGCCACATGCAACATCCACGACAGCTACTTCCGGCTGCCGCTGGTGTGTTCTTGTCACTTCATTCATGACATTTCAATTACATTAAAGAGTTTCCACACACACGGGCCGCGGCAACCGATTAAAATTGAGCGAAAAATATGTCTTTTGAGCGGAATTTCTAGATGGTTATGGGACCAGGCCTTGAGTCTCCTTCCTTCGAAGGGAGTTTCGGGAATTGTTAAAAAACTTTACAAAATAAAAAAAAATTTGTTGATAATATAAAAATATATAATAATTTGAAAGGTGTTTAAAAATTAAGCTACATAACATAAAATCTTCAACTCTTAATTTAAAACTAAATTACAATTTCTAATCCATACTTTAAGACGCCTTTTGAGGTGATTTAAAAACTCTACTGATTTCTAAAGAAGTTAAACCTTATATAATAATTTTAATGAATTAAATTTATTTCTTGTTAATTTTATTTTTATGTTATTATATTTTATTATATATGATACATTATTATTTACAATAAAATTTACAATTTTATTTCCCTTAATTAATATTTTATATTGCAAAGTAACCTCTTGCAACTTTGATTTCGCACAAGTTGACTCCTAAAGTATCTACCACAGATGGCTGTTAGTTTTTTAGCTTCCGCCTGTGTGCGCCCTTTAGGTTGATGTCTTTTTCAAATTTGATTTGCAATTAAGGCAGTAATTTAGCTTTAACCGATATTAAGTGTTGGCCTTCCACTTAAACTGTCTGCCAACTTTACCAACTTTTGCGAGAGCCGAGGAGCGGTGGCCTGGGAGGGGGACTTGGGGACGGGGGACTGGGGTCTTCATTAAAACGGATTCGTGTTGCTGCTGCTGTCGATGTTGCCACTGCTGCTGCTGCTTCTGCCACTGCTGTTGCTGCTGCTGTTGCTGTTGCAGATGTTGCTGCCTGGCGGAGGTAGGGGCAAGGTGAGGGTGTCGCAGTACTCTGAGCACTCTTGCAACTGGCAAATGGCATTATTTTTGTTTGACAAGTCAAAGCGACGCGACATCGCGACTACTGCGACGACGACGATGACGACGGCCGCAAGAGCAAGAGCACTTCAAAGTTGTCAGAGCATACTTCTAGGCGCGCCCAAGTGCGTGTGTGCCGCCCACGCCCACGCCCACTTCCAGACCCACACCGAGGCCCTTTCCCCGTTTCCCCATTTTCCCAGAACACCATCCCTGCCTCTGCCTTTGCCAAGCCGGACTAACGAGTCCCAGCCGGAGGCTGCAAATCGTTAAAAAAGCCAGTATGACCGACCACCAAATAACCGGCATTCTGTAGCCAAGAAAACATTGCATACTTTTGGGTGACATACTTAGGAAACTCCTTATAAACTTGAGTTGGAAATTACTAAGAACTTTTGCAGTGATCGATTATATCTTTGATGTTTTTTTGACGTAAGTTATAAAGTTTCTTATATGGTTGCTGAGCTTAAAATATAAAAGAACATTTTTTGATTGATAAAGGAACATAATTTGATTGTTTAAGTGGAAGATCGCTAAATGCATCCAAGGTTTGCATAATATCTGTTTAACTAAGCTTCAAATAAAAAACATATCTGAAATATATTTATTTTTTAATACATTGAATATTATTTATCTGTTTTTATATGCTCTTTAAGTCAATAATTATCACGTTTAGCTTACGAAAACTGCAATTTTAAGGACATTCTTCGACTTACCGTCTGCCGGAATTCTCTTAAGCCGCTCTCTTAAGTTTTCTGCCGGAAAAACTCACCATGGAAGAGGCATCGCGCAAACTCACCACTTACCGAAAGCAAAGAGAAGTCCCTTAGTTGTGGGTTTCCCCCTTCATCACAATGAAAAGCCGAAGCTGTAGCCGAACCCAATGAGCCAACAATGGCAACAAAAACAACTACTGGCGGCTCCCATTGACATTTTCACCTACTTTCGACCTGTCGCTTTCCCTTTGGCCGAAAAACTGAAAACTGAAACCCCAAAATGCGAGATGGGGAAAGGCGAGAAGCGAGCAGAGAGCTGAATGCACTGTGGCAGCTTGACCAAGTCCCAGTTGCCTCGTTTACCCATTTCCCCCAATTTCCTCCATGAATTTTCCAAATCAGCTGGCTGAGCGCTTGACTTGAGCAAAGAAATTGGGCGAAAATGCCGGCCAATGTTTAGTTTCATTTCGATTTTTTTGCTTTTATTTTATTTTATTTTATTTTTATTTTTATTTTTTTTTGGGTCGAGCAACAAATTTAATTACAGCCTGCCTAGGAAAAAATGCCCGAAAATCGCTTAAGAAATTAACGAGCGAGTAGTAAATGATTCTCCTTTCTTTTCCCCAAAAGGCAATAAAGTTACTGCCACAAACAGGCAAACACACAATGCAGAAGGAGGACCTGTAAATGGCGCATAAATACCGAATCGAATGCGTTGGTTAATGCCCTAAAAATCTCAGCAGGGTAGTTGGATTTTTTAGTGTTTCGAGGAACTTTGTAAAAAGTTTAAGGAATAGGAATTTATTATAATTTTATAAATTTTTTATAAATGCGATTGAACGTATTTAAAATGGGAGTGTAAGAATGATACTTAATTAAGTGGGAAATGGTTTTGTAGTAACTATGAATAGTCATTTGATGACTTTACTTAAATTAATCATTAAATTATTTAAAATTAAGAAATGTTTTAGAGATGAATTATAATCAGTTGTACATATTTTTATAATAAAAACAATTTTTATAAATTTAGTTAATATACATTTATATATATATATATATAGAGAAGGCAAAACAATTCCTTAAATGTAATAAATATATAATTGGTTTATATAAAGGAATATTTCTGACAATAATTATATTTATTAAAATGTATTTTTTTTTTAAATATGAATAATTTATTGATTTAAATAATACAATATAATACAACACACTTATAGAGAAAATAAGCGCGTTGTAACTCAAAAGACACAACAAATTTTGAAATAATTTAAATAAATAACTATTCTTAAGATGATGAAATATTTGTATAAAAAAAAACACAGTAAAATATTGATTTGTTTTCCTATTATAAAAATATTAATAATTAATATAAGCTTACGGTATGTAAGCTAAATAGAACTTATCAAAGCCTGCAGCCATTCATATAGCATAAACGAATAAATCACAAATAATTGTTTTCTATTAAAAATAAATCTATAATATATAACATATATAATTATAAGCATATTTTATTAATAAAATTAAACTATTTCTTAAAATTTAAATAAAAAAATTTACTTAAGGATAGACATTTATCAGGATAGATAAGCTGTTTGCTATTCCCCACCAAGCACAGGAAGTGAATATCCTGCAACAAACAACTCAATAAGATTCACGGATGTCCAGCCTTTGGATTTCCCTATTGTCCTGTTGGTCCTTTACTTAAATGTGTGTCTGTGTCTCTGTGTGTGTGTGTGTGTGTGGTCTATTAGCCACTCTCATTCATTTGAGATTCGCTGAGCGATTGGCGACGTGTAAACGATAATCAAGTAATTTCCATTATGCCGCGTACAGACTGGGCCCAGAGAAAAGGCCGTGGGAGCCTTACCGTTACGCTCAGAGATGTTGAGGAAAAGTGAGGGGGAAAAGTGGTGGAAAAAGGCGGTGGGGAGCGGCAATAAAAGCCTCACTAAATTGCGATTGTCGCGACGACTGCGAAGGAGATACAAAATACATTACGCATACGCCCCGTGGCCCCAAACAAAAGCAAATCCAATTGCCAATTGTTGCGATAAAGCAAGCGGAGTCAAAGGAAATGTCGATGCTGCGAGGATTTCTTTCTACTTACTTCTTTTTTTTTTCTTTTTTGTTGCTACCGTTATTTGTTGCTATTGCTGCTACTGCTCCTGCTGTTGTTGTTGTTGTTTTTCACTATTTATTGGCAGTGGCATTTCATTGTCCTTGTCGCTGGTGGCTTGGCTTTTAGACAACTTTCTTTGCCCATTCTCTCCCACTCTTCCACTCTCTCACTCTCTCTCTCGGTGTCTCGTTGCTCTTGTTTTGTGCTTTTAAGGCGCACGCGATAATGGCCAATGATGCATGTGTGTGTGTGCCAGTGTGTGTGTGTGTGCCAGTGTGTGTGTCAGCACTTTGCGACAACAATGCGACCGAAACACCGCCCCATTTATACCCACACACACACTAACACAGACACTGTCCCCTCGGCCAGCACTTCTTCACACTGTAATGGCAACGGCGACGGAAACGGAAGCAACATACTTAGACGCTAGGACACACAACTGGCTAAGAGTGTGAGTGAGAGGTGGCCGTGCTAGAAAGACAGAGAGAGAGGGAGAGAGAGAGAGAGAGAGAGTGATGGGTCATTGGTTAGCGTGGGCCGATTACTGGGAAAACTCAACTGCAACACTAAATGTGCGCAACCAGAGTAATTGTCAACAAATTGCACTCAAAAGTATTTGAAAAAAGGCTTTCAATATATTTTATAAAATAGTTTTAAGGTCTCCAGAGATTTTAAAACATTTAAAATGGCAGCTCAAAGTATTTTTAATATTTTACTTAAAAAAAATATGTAAAAAAGAATTGCCATATAAAAGAACGAATATTTGTCAAACCAATTGCACTCAAAAGTAATTAGATATAAGCTTTTATTAAATTTAAAAATATGTTTAAAGATCTCCAAAGATCTCAAATGACAGCTTGAAGTATTTTTAATATTGTACTTTAAAATAGTTAAAAAAATAATTATTTATATAAAATAATGAGAAATTGCCAACAAAGTGCTTTTAAAAGTATTTAGAAAAGGGGTTTTTAGTAAGTTTTAATTGAAATTCAAAAATTGTTAGAGATCTTAAAGCTTAGAGTGTGCAATTAAATATTTTACCTTAAAGAATTTAATAAGTAAAGAGTTTCCATTTAAAATATTAAGTAATTGCCAAAAAATTGCATTTAAAAGTATTTAGAAAAAAACTCTACATTAGTTTTGAAGTTTTATTTATAATTTCAAGAGTTTTAAAAGCCTTTAAAATGGCAGCCAAAAGTATGCAACACTAAGTTATAAATACAGGAAAATGTAGTAAATAGTAAATAACAAAAACTAAGTGTTTAAATACCAATATTATATAATATATATTCACAGTTTTCCTGTTTGATTTTCACCATATTTTTTCTTACTGTGTAATAATAAAAACGCAACAAGCGAAATGAAGTGAAGTGAAACGGTCATCGTGGATTAGCGTAAACGTAAAAAGTTCGCGTGTGCGTGTGTGTATGTGTGTGTGTGTGCGAGTGAGTGTTAACAGTTAATTGTTTTGCGTGCGTGTCACATGTCCCTATATCTACCAGCACCCCACACCCTCCTCATACCCTCCCCTCTCCCCCCTTAACCTCCTCTTTGTGTCACCAAATTGTGTCATTAGCAGTCGCATAAAAAGGAAAATGGCCCGAACAGCTCATTGGCACGTTCCAAAACTCGCCATGAAGATGATGACATGGCCATCTTCTTCTCGGTTGGCTCCCATAATTTCTTCTCTCTATCTCTGCCGCTCTCTCTGTTAACTTTCTGCCAGAGTTTTATTTGCCAGCCATAAAGGCAAGTTGTCCGGGTTTTATAACCGCAGAATAAAAGTTAAAAATTTATAAATCTTCTCTCGAAAGTATGGCAAGTGCGAGAAGCTGAAACTGACGGAAAAAGCATCCAGATTATTGCTTAAAAATCTCTTGAGCTTTTATAAAATGTAAGCTTCATTTATTTCAGGTGAATTTCGATTAAGAATGATTTCTCTTTGATTAAGAATATCGAAAACTATCGAAAGTATGTTTCTACGTTCTATGATTAAAAATACAAGCTTTTCCAGTTTTTTAATGTTTTAAGTTAATTAAAATAAATAAAACCGTTAGTATTGGTCAGTTATTAAAAAACCGATATAAGTTACAATCGAAATTATCGATTTTTTATATTTCAGTATCAATAAGACAACAGTTACTTCGAAACCAGTTATACAAGCATCTCTAGGTAGTCAATTTCCGATATCTCTTTGCATCAATAAAAATAGTTTAGCTTTTATCGACATTTATCGACAGATACTGCATAAGATCGATAGCAGCAATAGACAATGAAAACCAATCTTCGGCTGATCGATTTCCCTTATCCTTTCCCTATGGTTAATGATTTGTTGAGACTCTCAACTGTTGCCCCCATCGATGGTACAATCGAAAAATCGATAGCATTGTTGCACTTTTGATGCGATTGCCAGCTCTAGGAAAACCCCCATAAATGGCAACCATGGCCGATTGCTGATATGACAGCTTCAACCAATTTTTTTCTGAGCTGTTTACACTTGCAGCGAGCGAGCGAGCGAGCTTAAATTTTCCGCTTTTTGATGTGCCAATTTTACGCCTCAAAAAAAGGGAAACAAAAAATCGGCGTATATATATATATATATATATAAATATATAAAATAAAAAACTTGCGCCAAGCGGCAGCGAAACTAAATAAATAAATGTGCGCTCACACACACAATACAACACCCACGCACACACCCCGGCACACACACATGCACACTCATGCATGCAAGTTTTATTTAAGAGTGCAAAAAGTAAAGCAATAAACACGCACACACACACACACACACACACACACACACACACATAGATACCGGCAGGGCCAACGGGGCGTATGTGTGTTATGCATGGAAATAAAAGTTTTCCATAATTTTGTATAAGAAAAGTTTTCTTGCGTTGTGTTCTCGCCATAGTTGCAAGTGCTTCCTGCCCTTCCCCCCTGGATTTTTATTTTCCTTTTTTGGTTTTCTTTTTTTTGTTTTTTTTTTTCTTTTTTCTGGAGTTGCGAAGGAAAAAGGGAGGAAAATGGTTGGGGGGAGAAACGGTAGGCGGCGGAGGACAGAACTGCTGGCGGTCTAGGCCCAAAGTGGCTACAAAACTTTTACGCTGCTTGTGAATTAATTAAAAGATGAACTGGGCAGGCCAACAAAAGACAAGAAAAAATGTCTAAGATAAAACTAAAAGGGAGGAGTATGAGTATAATATATATATAGAGTATATATATCGTATAATGGCTGTGGCACAAAGCATCGCTGCCTTTGGGGTTAACTGCTGCTCCATAACCTTTAAGTAGACTTTTATTTTATGGTAACCGACATTTAAGTAGATCTAAGTTCAGTATAGAAAGTAAAACAAATAAAATGTGGCAGTTACTTTTAGAATTTTCTTTATTTAGTTATATTTTTAATACGAATTTTTACATTTCGTTTGAATTTAGGTTTTTACTGATACGAATTGTTTAAGTAAATGCCATAATGAAGAAGTACTATTAAACGAAGTCTAGATTTGTAGACGAAATGAAGCATATATAAAAAAGTTGAAATTAAAGAATGTTTGTATCTTCTGGTAACTGCGCTTCACCTATGACTGTCTTCATGGCATCTTTCTAGCTGCAATCGATCGGTTTTTTACGTTCAGCCAGTCTCTCAAAACTGACATATTCGTGGCCCATCTGTTAGGAAGGGATTATTTCTTATTATAAGTAAATACATAATAAAATATTTTTCTAGCCGCTTCTGACTTCTGATCTTCGTTTTGTACTTAACAAAATCAAATATAAACTTTTCGAATGGAAATTTCTCTACTATTTCAAATTAAATATATACTTTTGGTATGCAAATTTCTCTCCTCTTTAATCTGTTCCAGGGGGCAGCTAGAGTTATACCGATTTACTGGAAGTTCGGCATGTGAGTACGCTGACAGACCTAATGACACATAGTTTAGGGACAGAAGTTGATCACAGAGCGGAGTACATTTTAATTTTCTTCACTTTGATTTCCTTTGTAAATATTTATAAATACATTTCAAGGGACCAGTTTTTTGACCCCATTTTTAGTTGAAATCCCCACAAAATCGGCTCTGCATCAAGGTGTGTGCATATGCATTGTGGATGGGATACAGCTTTGGTTGACTTTTTCGTGGGCGACGTACACGACGTGTGGCTAAATCCAATACAGAAGCAGGCTAAAAGGTGGGTGGTGGGTGGTGGGTGGAGGTTGGTGTGGAGATTGGGGCGGCTTAGGGAATGGGCTGGGAAATGGCATGCAAATGGGCTGCAAGAGAGCAACACAAATGCAATTTGTATAATTGACTGTGACTGTGTGCGAGGCTGTGTCTGGGCGCCTTTTCGATTTGGATTGTATTTGGGTTGCTTGGTATATGTTTAAACAATTTGTGTGTGCGCCTGGGCCGGGCCCTGTTTTAACTTTCCTCTGTGTCCTGGCAAAGCCTGTCCTGTCCTGGCCAGCATTTTAGTTCACGTGCGGTTTTTTTGGCATGGCGGAGTTGCAGTTCCAGTTGAAGTTGGTCTAAAATTGAGGGACTTGCTGCCGGAATTTGTTTGCGGTTAAATGCAATTAAAAAGAGATTTACAAGCAGCTACTACTCGTGGCCTTCTCACAAAAGTGTCCACCAAAATACAGAGTCACTGAGACAGAGAGAGGAAGATGCTCAGGGACAAAGACAGGGATAGACATTTAAATGCTGGCATTTTTGTGTGCATTATGTTGGCCTTCAGTTGAAATAACTGAAATACTCATTCATACACGAGCACATGCTTCGCTTCGGTTTATTTTGGCTTAGTTTTCCGACTCCAAGAGTCATTCTTGCCAAGAGAAAAAACAAAACTTGGCCTAAATGGGCATCGAAGCTTGGGAATTAAGAATTATTGGCCGGAGGCTGGAGAGTTATGAGTTTATTAATTGTTCACATATAAAACTTTAAGCGGTAATATTGAGTATACTTAGGAATGTATCTTTAACTTTAAAAAAGTATCAAGATAGTTTCAATGTAGTATTTGTTACTAGTTTAAAAATGGTTTAAAAGTATATATTTAATTTAATAAATATATATCTAAAAATCAGTTTTAGAATGTCTAAAATTTTAAATAAATGCTTTAAGTAATTACTCATAAGTGAGTGACTTTTTCTTAAGAAACGCTGATAATATACGAAATATCTTGAGGGGCAGCGGAAGGCATTCAAATGAGGCTGCAAATTGCCTCGTTTGGATTGCGCCAACACAATTCCCATTAAAATTGACTTCAAGTTATTTACATAGCAATTAATAAATGCCATTACAGCCCAGCAGGCAGGCACACTGACGCAGCACGATATTTTTTCTCCTGTGGGGCAAAAATCGTAAAAAAAAAATATTGAAGATGAAGAAATAAGTGGAGAGGAGCAGTGGAAAAGAAAAGAAAAGAAAAGAAAATAAGAAAAAAAAGGTACATGTAAATATTTGAGAAAAGCACAAAAGCCAAAAAGGGACAACAATGAGATGTAATGAAATAAAATGACAAGCGCCTCAAAGGAAGGCCGCCGCCGCCGCGGCAGCGTCGCAGGATCATGCCAAGAAGATATATCGTATGAATTATAAATGCAAACAATAAAGTATTTCCTTTCTTGTCAACCAAGACGACACAAATTAAAAATATATATAAATACGAACAGTTGAGGGTAAAGTAATAGTAAGACTTTGAGTTTAAAGTAATTATATATTCATAATATTATAAGTAATATATTCGAAAGATTATTTTTAAAAGATAATCTTGATTATTTGAGTATCTTTTATATATTTTTATAAACATTTCTTTAATTTAAATTTGTATCCTTAAGTTTAGTAATGAACTTAACCATTTAAGTTTATAGTTTTCCTATTAAAAGCAACTTGAACTTTAATATCTTTAATAACTACTACTTTTCTACTTTAACTTTACTTAAACTTTTCTTTACTTAAACCTATATATTAATTTCGCATAAAATATATTTTTTTGAATTATTTTAATTTAATTTTTAAGCTAGACATAACTAGTTTTTTGACCTCAGCTGTGCTAGTAAGTTCATGTCCAGAGTACCGATGTTTGGCTTTCATCTTTCCTCTCTCCAGAGATACAACAGATACAAAGATACAAAGATACATTTTTGCCAACGTCCTCGGGCGACAGGGAGCTGCCAATTAATGTGGATACTCCTCCATCCGGGGGGGCGGTATTCAATGGGCGTGGCAGACCAAAGGACGTGACGTGCGACTGCCGCCGCCCATTTTGGTTTTTTGCAATTTTCCAAATTACATTTGGAAATTTTTGCATTTGTCGTCCGTTCGCTTTCCACACTCCACTTTCCACTTTCATTTCCATTTCACATTTGGCAGAAAAAGCGAGAGAGAGAGAAAGGGAAAGGGAAAAGCAAGTCCTGCTCTTCTCCTCTGTGTGTTGTTTGGGCTTAGAGCAAAAATATTTGTATATAAATATTTGCCATGCTTTGTTCGTTTCTTTTAACGATTTCAAGCATTTCTCTTCCTTAAATATATTTCCATGTTTGCCCTGGCTGATTGTAATGCAATTTGTATGCATTGTGCATGGCCAGGCAACAGCAGCAGCAGCAGCAGCATCAGCAGCAGCGGCAGTTGGGGGAATCCCCCGCCGTTGTCGAGGCAAAAGTCAGGCAATCTGGCAACCCTTTGGGAGCGGCAGCTGCAACAGCAACTGCAGGCTGCACCCTCAAACAGTGCTGTCAGTGCTGGGGAAATATATAAAGAAATAAATTAAGGGAGAGATAGTTGGGCAAACACAGGCAGAACTCAATAGAAGAACCCTATCTGCCCTTCTAAAAATACTTTTACTAACAAAAAGACCGTCTAAAATAATAAATTTACTTTCTTTGTGTAGCCTCTTTATTGTATTTATTTTTTAAGAATATATCTATGAATTTTCAAAAATGAAATTTAGGAAAATGTAGAATACTTATTAAATATACATAAATTTCTTACACTTTTAAATAATAATTCTTAATTTGATTATTCCTTTCTTTGTTTGAGAATCTCTTAAATAATAACCAAAAATCTTGATCCTAAATCCCTTTAACTAGAAAAAGGACAAATTCGTATTACAGACAAAATTATGACAGATAGCTGAGACGAAGGGCAAATTTATTTGCACAATGGAAATAAGTTTTAGCTTTTTGCAGTCCCCGCAATGCATACAAATGTCAGGCGATTGAGGAATGGCTTGCTTCTATCTCGACCCAAGTAAATATTTAAGAAAGATATCTAGTAAAATGAGAAATATAATTTAAAAAACAACAACTTTTAGAGGGCAAATTAAATTCCAAGAGAGGTGGCAACAATTGCAAATCAAAATATTGCACTTGCAACCAATTGAGAGGGCAAAGCGTCAAAGCAGCAGAATCAGCAGCAAAACAAATCGTGCGCAAGAAAGCTGAAAGGGCGGAAAACAAAGGAAAAGCTGGAAAAAAGGGAAATAATAAAAAAAATGAAGCAGCTTTGATAGCTTTAAAGGAAGAGATCTAAATACTCTAACGGGCAAGGGGATTACTATTGTTTATAAAGTGTTTTTTAAAGGTATGCTTTTTTAATAACCAGAGTTTTTATAAAAAGGTTTTAAAATAAAATACTACATAGCTTCATAGAATATTTAAGGATATGCTTTAAATACTAAAGAAAAGTATATACATTTTTGGATTACTTTCCCTATTTACAGGACTCCTTGTAAGGATATCCCCAAGATAAGTCTACCCTCCGATGTCATTACCAACCCAAACTCTGGGCGGAGAAAGCGATGGATCCGTAGAGAACTCAATTGTCCGGCAGTTGGCTTTAACAATGACATCGAAGTTGGACTGGAAGTGAGACTAGAAATTGAACCGGGTTAACGCCAATAAGCAGATCCCACATCTCAGGCATGCATATGCTCTTTGTTTCTCTGATTTTTTCTCCTTTTTTTCTCTCAAACTGGGTCCCCCATTCTATTTTTTTTTGTGCCACAACTCGTGTGCAATTGACTCGGCGAATCCTTTTCTCCATCGCCTGCCAAGTGTGTCATTGCGAATGTCATACAAATTGTGGAATGTCTTCAGTGTGGGGAGTCTGTCAGTTGCATTTATAAAGGGGGTTTCCCATACTGTGCCAGTAAATAAATGCCAATATGCTTGAATGGAGTTCCTGAATAAACTGAAACAAAATAGAGATTAATCTTAAAGCCATAAAATAATTAAATGTCAAATAATAAAGGTAAGCCAATCAAAATAAGTCATGATGAGCAACAGGGCACAGATCGCGACCTTTGCCTCTCATCTGGCTAATGGCAGGGCCACCCGAAGGGCTTTCAGCTAAACTTGCTCAGTGGCAGCATTATTATTTTGTTTTTTTTTCTTTATTTCCTACAACAGACAGAGCCAGAGCTGGTAACTAAATAATCTTTGTGTAAAGTTTCCCTTTGTGGCGCTCAGCTAGGAAAAAAAAAATAAATAAAATAAGAGGGAGGAAAAGAGGAAGTTGCCGGAGCTTAGGAGACTGCCCGCTGTGAAGGAGCTTGATCCTGCCGATTGTGTTGGAGAAGGGGAACAAAAAAAAATATATATATATATATTCAGAGCTAGTGGCTGCAACAGAATCAGTAGGTTATAAGCCACCGAAAGCTGCGTGACAGGAGCTGCAAGGAATAGGGGAATGGCTACTAAACCGAAATAAAAATAACACAGAGGTCAATAGACCCTTGGTTTGTATAGTAAAATAAGTATATAGTAGTTGGTAAGTCTGTTTATTTCACAAATGTTTAATATTAAGATAATACTCTACTCCTCATTTCAAATTTGTATTTCGTATCTTTATAAATATTTCCTCCTGTACCTTTAAAATATTTTGAAAGCTACCTATTAATTTCTCTCAGCGTTGATATCAATTCCCAAAGCCTTTGATTACTTGTTAGTAAAGCCATTTGAAGCTGGCCAATTTATTAACTTCCAATAGATTGCCGGCTACTTCTTCGGCAAATGGTTTTTTCGCTTAACAGATCAGAGTTCGGTAATCGCTTTATATGGTCACACGAGCACCGCTTAGCACTGAAAAAAAGAAACTTAAGCTCTGGCCACACTGGACGGCGCAAAACTTTTCCCAAAAAGAAAAGACGAGACCAAAAGTTCGAGGAACGTGGCAAAAGGTGGCCGGGAAACAAGCCGCAAGCTGCGCAAATGGTGTAAGTTTCGTTGCTCCTTTCTGCGCCACATCCGCATTTGCACACACATATCCGCATCCGTATCCATATCCGTATCCGCATCCGCATCGAATCTGTGTGTGTGTGTGTGTGTGTATGGTACTTTTTGTGTTGCAGTACTTTTGGTTAAGAAGTTTACACTGTTTCTTTGAAGCTTGTTCTTATTTTTTTTCAAGAGA
The DNA here is from genome assembly GCA_008042585.1 of Drosophila punjabiensis. NCBI lineage: Eukaryota > Metazoa > Arthropoda > Insecta > Diptera > Drosophilidae > Drosophila > Drosophila punjabiensis. The sequence goes on from VNJR01010935.1 coordinate 57,770, forward strand.
GCGAACTGAGTACACTGAACAAAAATATTTAATAACATTTAAATAAAAATTGAAATTTTTCATAGTTAAACAGAATAGTTTTCTTGTTATATATTTATAAATGACTTTTGTTTTTGAAGACTTTACATCTGTGTAGATCGGTGCATTGGAATCATTCATTGGTGTATTTCTGGTGTATTATTGGTGTGTTTTACTTATTGTTTAGTTACTGGTAATTGCTCATTGGTAATAATATAGAGGAACAATTTTTTTGAAATTATTAAGGAAATTATTGTGGTAAATTCTATGGTTTTCTTTGGCATCAATTTGTTGATGAATTTTGCAGTGGTGAACTTCCATTGGTGAATTTTTATTAGTGAACTTTTATTGGTGAGTTTTTGTTGGTGAATTTCCATTGGCGAATTTTTATTGGTGAATATTTAATGGTAAATTTATTCAATAATTGCCATGGCCAACAAAATGTTTGTAAAATGTTGTTGGTTAATTCTTGGGGGAATTTATTCATGCATTTTTATGAACAACAAGTTGTTGGTGAACTTTGACGAAAATGAAAATCTTTTCAAATACTATCAATATAATATATTTTCAGCACTTTAGAAACAAATGTAATAACTTCCCTTCATCAAAAGGTTGATGCAGATATCCATCTCTGGCTTAGTCAATATGTTGGCTACATTTTCTTTATCTGTGCGATGCAACCAACAACGCTGGCCATGATAAAAGTAAAACTTTATGCAATAATAGGAGGCGGCGGTGTGGGATGGGATGGGTTGGGGATGCGACGATATGGTTCAAGGCTGGACTCAGGCAAATGGATGGGCCCGTGGTGCACGTTATTGCCAACATATGTTGCCCGATATTATAAAACTAGCTGGAGAGCAGGAGAGAAACACGCCGGGGCAGGGCAAGTTGCATGCAACTTTGTGTTGCCACAAATCATGTTCCGTTTTCGAAGGCAGCCCTCACTTAATTTATGTATCTTCCCAACTCCAACTCCAACTCCAACTGCAACTCGAGGCCGAAACCCAACCAAATTGGTATTTATTTGTTTAGTTATTTTTGTGTTTTAGAAAACACTGTGCACGCCCTATACAGGCATATGGAGATATATGTGCATTCTGTGCCATTACTGTGTGTTGACTCGATTGATTATTTATGGGGCGACGGAGTAATTTGTTGGGCTAATTACATCAAATATGTTTGCGGGGCAATTTAATTAATTCAAATTGGCTGCAGTTCAGTTGGGTTTCGGTTTGACAGTTTGATAATTTGACGCCGGGACCTGTCAGCATATCAGATATCGGTGTAGATATTTTTATATATATATATTGGGTATATATTGAGTTTTGGCTTCCATTTACCATTTTGATATTTGCTTTTCTCTTATATTTTTTTTTGGTGTCCATCACATGTTGCGCCTGCCAAATGCTGCCCTGTCATCGGGTTTTCTTATTGTCTTCGCCCTATTCCCTTGGTTTTCCTCAGCTTTCCCTCGGCATTTCATGCCCCTCCTCCATGTTGTGCCAGCTATTGCCAATTGTTGGAGCCTATTCGAGCTGTCACGCCCCCAGTTCCCTTTTCTTGGGGGCTGTTTGCTTTTTTTACAGCTTCTAATAACAGAAAAGTGCTGCTGATTTGGTTCATCACTTCAGTGTCATTTCCGCAATGGAATTGTCGGTACTTGTTGTTGTCGTACACAGAAAAAAAAGTGCTACATCTTATTTGAAGCGAATTATTTTAGCTTAGATTTGGGTTAAACTGTAAGAGAACTTTTTCGTTGATGAACAGATCTGATAGGTTTCTTTTTTTGTTAAATTGGTGAATTTATATTCATATTAAATTAGTTGATTAATTGCGCAATCAATTCTTAAGGTAGTTTTTTCTCAGTAAATTTTAAATTTTGATGGTGAACTTCTTATGTTAAAGATGAAAACATTGAAATTTATGGGTTTAAGTATATTTTGAAATTAATTTTTGAATTGAATTTATGAGCAATTGATTAATTTTGTTTTTTAATTTGTTGTAATGTTAAAAAATATAATTGTTTTGATTTTTTATTTATCTATTTAGTTTTGAGTTTAAATCCCATCCATTAATGGTGAAAAATTCAATAGTTTATTATTGAAAGGATTAATTGCAATAAATTTTATTGGCATTGGTTGATGATTTTTTTTTTTTGTATATTTATAAACGACAAATTGGTTAGAGATATAACCCAACATTTTTTGTGTGTTCAGTCGACACTCGCCCACCTCGCCACCACCCCGCCCCCTTTTTTGGCCTTCACCAGATGTCTGTCGTTTGCGTTTCATTTTATTTTATTAAATGAAATGCCGTCAAAACAGAGACAACCAAGTGTTCCCGCTGCTGCCTTCTTCTCCTTCTCTCTACTTTGTCATCTTATGGTCTGTATGTGTGTGTGTGATTGTGAGTGTGAGCGTAAGTGTAAGTGTAAGTGTGTGTGTGAGAAATGCAAATCAGCGAGGTTAGATTGGTGAGTTCTGAGGAGTTTCTAAGGGGAATGGAAGTAAATAAATTATAAATCAAATTAAGAAAATTGTAATAGTAAAAGTTATAAAATTATAAAAGAAGGTTTAAACCATTTGTTATACCAAAATAAATTTATCACACAATATTAATTAATATAATAAAATAAATAATAAATATAACTAAAGTATTGAATAATAATTTTTAGTTCATATATATTTTTAACACTTTTTTGTGAGCTTAAAATCGTAAATGTATATATTTTAACGCAACAAATCGGATAGTTTAAATAACTATATATTTTATTTAATTCTAAACTCTCTTCTTTGCACAATCTTCTTCATAATCCACCCAAAGCCCACAGGCCTCAGCAATACGATAAAAATAAGCACTAAGAATAACGGAGAAAAAAAGAAAAGAGAAGTGACAGTCAAGGAGAGCAACTCTCGATGCCATAAAAAACAAATCTTGCCATAAAAATGCTCAACATAATTTAACAAAATAGCAATATCTCCCTTCCAAAACTCCCAACCAAAAAAAAAAAAACAGAGAAGCAGCAGCAGCAGCAGGCGGGGCGTGTTTTCGGAGGGGGAGGGGCAAAACCCCATAAAAAGTGTACAATAAACGCAAACTAAGTGGCCCACGGAGCGGGGGGAGTGGGAAAAGCTGGCTGGGGCTGCTTCTTAGGCTTGGGCTTAATAAATGCAAATGTGTCCAAGTATGAACAATTATAGAAAGGAAATTTGCATTAAAAATTTATGTACTCTCTCTTTGTCTCGCTCTCTGCAGAGATAAAGCGTCGCAAGTGCGACATAAATTTCGAGCCGTTCCCAACAACTTTTGTACACCTTGAAAAAAAAAAATAAAATAATAAACAAATAGTACTTAAAAAAATAAAGTGTCAAAAAGGATTTATTTTCTTCTAAGCGTAAAAACTAAACAGAAAAATTTCTTAACTTTTGCATTTCAATTTCTATTCTAAACAGTCTATAATTTGCTAACAATTTATACAGTAAATTATTTAAAAATGTTGAATATCTGTATTTAAAAAATATATTTTATTGAGAGTATATAATTTAAATAAGTTATAAGACATTAAATATAAATATATGTAAATATAACCAAACATAAAATATTAAATAAGTTTTTTAAAGCCATGCTAATATTTGTTAAATTAGTCAAATATTTGCAATAAATTAATTCATCAAAATAAACTTAATAATTTCAAATGTATGCAATTTATTTTTGAACAAAATTAATTATATTTAAGCTTTATATATTTATTTCTATGTCTTCATTAAACCTGGTTTTTCGTTAGAGTTTATTTTAACTTTTGATTTATTTTGTTAAATTTTATTTTGAGATTTCTAGAATATTTTGAAAATAAATTAATTATATTTTTTCCAGTGCAGAGCCCCACTGCCTTCTCCTGCTTTTTTGTCCGCTTGGTAATGGCCGCTCTCTGCGGTCGTTGGCGGCCATGAAAGCCCCAAGGAAACATCCATTCGCACAGATGTCTTTAGTTGTTGTCCTCGTTCTCGTCCTCGCCCTCATCCTTGTTGTTGTTGACGACAGTTTCGAGTGCGTTGTTCGCTTGTTGTTATGCACTGTAAAAAATATATATATATATATACATTTTAAAACATATTTTTTTAGTTTTTTTTCAAAGCAGTTATTTTGCTTGCTAATTTTTTAAAGGTATTTATTGTAACGTCTACATTTTTCTGAAATGTTTTAATATGTTGAGAATTTTTAGGCTACTTTTTAATTTACTATAATTTTTTACTCATATTTATTTAATATTATTTTTTAATGTTTTGTTCAGTGTTTATTTTTTTTTTGGTTGTCCTTTTTTTGTTGCTGTTGCTCTGCGGCTGTGCATGGAGGCCTAACTAGCAGGAAGTCATTAAGTTGTTTAGCTCGCAGTGGCAGCTTCTTTAATATTCTTTTGGGCCAACTCTCTCCCTCTCTCTCTCTCTCTCTCTTTCGCTCTCTCTTGGCCAACTTCCGTGGCATGTGACATGAATGCCGGCGGGTTTGCTTCTGCATTTTGCTTGCAACATTTGGTCTGTTCGGTGGACGTGGCCAATTAGCAGGGGGAATCCCCCCGGGGGCGGAATCGCCAAGGGCGAGAGATGAGTGGGTGTGAGGGAAGGAGAAGGAGTGTGGAAACCTAACTGGGGCTATATCAATAACCCAGAAAATTACCGTAATTCATGAGTCGGTTTTTCGGGTCCAGTTAACAGCTCATAAGTCATTTCTTTATGGCCTTTCTCAGCAGCCAAAATCGGGCCAATTCCAATGCCATTCCGTTTGCCGGCCACTTAACAGCTCATAAAGCCGAAGGCTTCACCATTTTGGCCTTAACACTTAATAAATATTGTAATTGTAAAATGAAATGCATAAAAAATAGACAAGGAGAGCATATGTTGAATAGGAAAATGCTTTTTCTGGAATTGGTTAATAATTTTGTAATGAAAAATGAAAATATAATCATTTAAGTTCCTAGTTTAAGTTACTTCTAGCTGAAAAAATACCTAGAAATAATATTATAAATTAAACACCTTTTATTTGCAGCATCAATAAATGTATATGAAAATGAATCAAAAGGACCTTGTTCCTTTGGCAACGAGAGGCAAAAACTCTGCAGAAAATCATTTGAATGCCACTGCAACATCCTCAAAGTCAAAGTGCCGATGCCCTTGGATATGGCGGAGGAATCAAGAGGGAATATGGCCCGGAGAAGAAACAAATATTTGTTGATTTGTTTGTTACCAAGGCAGACAAAGGGCTTGGGCCAAAACTTTTTATTGCCCCTCCCCCCCGGTCCCCCTTTTAACTTGCTTATCAATCGCCCCACAAAAAAAAAAAGAGGAAAGGAAAGGCAATAATGGGCGGAGGAACAGGAAATATTTTGCGGGAAAGGAATTTCATATTTCTTTCCTTCTCACTCTCTGTCTCCCTCCATTTTTTTTATTACATGTTTTTTTTTTTTTTTATTTGATTATTGCTCGATATTTGTCAGTCAGTGAAACTTTGGAGCGTTATTTAGCCATAAGAAATCAAACTTTCTTAATTAACTTTCTTGAGCAGCAGGAGCAGCGACGACGGCAGATAGCGAAAACTGATTGTGCGGGTTGCCTGAAAGTCGCAAAATTAAAAAAAAAAAAATAAAGTAAAATAAAGTCAAGCAAAGAACTCCACAAAAAAAAGGGAGTTGCCTCGACTTTTCGGGGAAACAAAAAATGTACGTTGTTAAGCCACAAAGGAAAATATGTGTCACAGGGCGAGAGAGAGAGGTGATATCACGTGTATGTTGGTCCTACTTCTTGCTTTCCCTGTCGTTTGCTCCTTTTTTATCCTGGTTAGAGGTGTTGCCCAATTGGCCAAATTGTAGCCAGGATATTTGTTCATATTTAGTAATTTTATGCTTCTTAAGGAATTTTATAATAATTCAAGTCAGAGAAACTTGCAATGGAGTCATTTCTGACTTTATAAATCATATCATCATCATTATAAATCATTTATTAATCATATACATATCATTATGGAGCTAGAAATAAATATAGCCTTTTATTTAAAAAATTATTTAAGGCTAAAAATTCTCAAAAATCAAAGGATATTATATATTTATAGATTTACCAAGATCAATTTGAAAATTCATCAATCTGCTAAAAAATTCTACAAAAACTTTTTAGAATTTAAATTAAAGCGTTAAAAGGTAATCAAGGGGTATAAAAACTTTAGCTTTCTTGGCTTCCTTACTTGTTTTGAATTTTTCAAAATTTTTAAAAACTAAATTTCGTTTTCTATTTCAGGTTTTGGCATCACTGTCCCGGCAGTTGTATCAAAAGTTTTATTGATTTTCAAGTTTGAATGATAACTTTACAAGAGTTTTTTTGCTTTTTCTGCGTGTGTCTGTGTGTGTGTGTGGGAAAATTGTTAAATTGCTTGTTATTGACAAATACAAGTGCAGGTTGTGTGTGCGTAAGTGTGGGTGTGTGCCAGTGTGCCAGTGTGCATGTCCCGAATGAGTCTCTGCCAAAGTTATCAATTCCAATTATGTAACCAAAAATAATTTGAAAACTTTGCAGCACTCTGGCAAAAGCACACACACACTGGAACACACACTGGCACACCCACTGCGACACACTTGATGGCTTCATAAGTTCGTACTTGTTACCTGTGACTTGTCAAGTATTTGACTTTATCTCTGGACCCGGTAACGCCCAGACTCAAGTTCAGTTCGCTCGAGTTGAGCTTGGGGCTTCCCAGTTTCCCAGTTTAAGTTTCTGGCCAAGTTTTATGCACTGAACTAAGCCGATTTGATAAGGAGTTGCAGTTGGCATAGATTTTTTAGCCATGTTTCCAGGGCTTCCAGCTACATTTTACCCTTTTTTTGTAGGCTCATTGATCCTTTATTTATTTGTTTTTAAATACATTTCATCCTTTATGAAGGCTAAACTTAATCTTTTTTCCTTGACATCAAATTGCAGATTTTTCACAAGTTTTTCCCAGATTTCCAAGACGATCATAACCTGTTGCTGGCTTTTAAGCTGATTTCTTGACGAAGCAAGAAAGTTACCGAGTAAAGTTTACGGCATACAGCATGACTCTGTCAGATTTCGGCCATAGTAATTAAACTTTCACTGGTGGTAGGAAAAATTAAAAAAAAAAAAAAAATAAAAAAAATAACAAGGAAACAAAAAAGGAATCAAGGGGGAAAATCAACAGCCTGGCGAAAAAAAAAAACAGCATAATGAAAATGAAGAACGGCGGCAGAGCTGTGAAAAACCCAGCGACAGCTTGTTGACAATGTAAATAATGTGACAAGAGGGGGGGGCAGGGGGCTTGGGTTGGGAAAAGGGGGGGGAGTGTGAAATTGGTTAGTGGCAAAAGAAACGTGGATGGGCTTAAGTGCATGTGTTTGCCATGACGTTGATAAGCCGCAAAAGTGTCATAAAAAATATGCAACTACCAAGGCGACGATCCGCCCCCCCAACCCCCAAAAATTACCCAACTTTCCATTCGCACTCTCTCTCTCTCTCTCTTTACTTTTTTTTTGAGTCTGCCTTTGCTGGCGTCAGCGCTTTGTTTTGGCCAGTTTTTCCAACGCTTTTCCTCGATTTTGCCGGAAAAGCCCTTTCTGCTTTTTGGCCAAAAACGTTGAAGAAGTAGTAGCAGCTCGCAGCGGGCGTGAAAGTTGCGAGAATTTATAAAATTCACATTGACGCCGCAAATGTCATTTATCAACGTGTCACTGTCAGAGAGAAAGAGATGGCAAGAGGCAGGGAAAAAGGGATAGAAAATGCATGAGCGAGTGCCGTTAGGAAAATATATATAAAACCAGATTGAACAATATATACTATATATATTATGGTAATAACAAAGGAACTAAAGAAGATTTTAAACAAATTAAAAGATAGTTAAATGGCCTTATTTTTATATAAATATTAATTTATTTAAACATTTTTTTAATATAAATATATTATATATATTATGTATTAAGATCTTTAAATATTTACAACTAATATATAATTTTTAAAAATTTATTTCAATCATATTTCTGAAATTTCCTTACTTAACTCACGACCCTCGCCACTGGCTGGAAGTGCGAAATTTCCGCCTGGCTCTGTTTCCCTATATTTTCTACCCCAGCTTTTCCCACAATTTTCCCTGCGCTACCATCCATCCAGTTTGGTGGAACTTTTCGCACTTGGCACTAAATTTTCAGCTGCTTTTGTGTTATGACAATTATAATTGTGCTTTTGCATATGTGCGTGTGCGGGGAGCGCTTTTTGGCAGGAAGTATTTACGTGGGAAATTGTAACAAATGTTTTCTGTGGTCCTTCGATGTGTGTCTGTGTGTCTGTGTCCTAGGTGTGTGTGAGTGTGTGGCTGTGTGTGTGCGTAGCCTTGTTGCACTTTACCTCCAACAAAGTAGTAACTGTAAACTGAAAACCAACGGCAGTGAAACTAAAATAGTAAAATTAAATTACATGTAGAGGTCTGTGCACGTGTGTCTAAGTGGATTTACAGCTGGGGTTAAGTTTGGAGATCTCTGAAAATTATTATAATTAAATATTTAAAAATGTATAATAATATGTATTTAATAATGTATTTATATTATTCTTAAACCATTGCTGATTTTTTTTTTTATTTTATTTATATAAAACTAAGCAGTGTTTCTTTTTATATATCATTTAATTTTAAGGTACTTTTTATAAGTGTTTATTTATCTTGCAAGAATTCATGTAATCAATGGTTGTTTTATATTTATTATACATTTTCTGCTTAAAATAGGTAAGTTGGTACTAGATACTGTGTAGTATTAATTTGTTGCATCAATATATATTTATTTCAGGATGAAGTTTTCAATGTATTTAATTTTTAAAATGTAGACATAGAAGATTGATTTCTTTAACTGAGAAATAGAACAAAGCGACTGGATATGAGAAATAAATAGCAATAACTGGGTAAATATTTCAATTAAATGTATAATATTACTCTTATAGTGGCTAAGTAAAGTCAAAACATTAAAATATGGTCACACTGTTGCGTTGTTGGGCATACTGTAGATAAAGTTTCCTGAAATATGCTTCCTGTTTTATATAACATCAGCATTAAATCAGCAATTATTTAACTTTTATCAGCATTATTTACATTTACAGGTGATATAGATTTATTATTAAGCTACTATTCTTTTGCCCTCAACTGTATGCCTGCATTTGTATGTGTGTTTCTGGGGGTTGTCTTAAATAGTCATAGACTGTTAGACAACAAACAATGCGCTGCTGCTGCCGCTGCCACACGTCTTCTTCTCCATTTTTGGGGCAAAAGTTTTTTTCCTCGGCACAGAAAAAGGGGGTACAAGGCGGCGGCATGGACGGACTGGGGGCGGGGTCCATGCGTGGTGGGCGTGTCCCTTGGTAAAGTTGCAGCCGAAATGAAATATGTTCGGTGGCACGGCGAGAAATCTCATCCATGGAGAAAGGAGACGACGACGACGACGACGACGACGACGTTGGAGGAGAGAGAGACAAAAAGCCTTGGCAGGAAGTTTTGGCTACGGAAATTTATAAGATTTATGTTTAATTGTTGTTTTTGGCTTTTGCGGCAGCTGCCGCGTGTCTTTGCCTTGCCCCTTTCCCTCGACTCTGTGTGTGTGTATTTGTGTGTGTTTTTTGGGGAAAAACAAATTAATTAGTGAAATTAAATGGCAGACGACAGCAAATGACAAGTTCAGGCAATTAAAAAAATATATGTTTTTATATATTTATCGTTGCCACAAGCTGAAAAGCTGGGCTAATCACAAAATAAAGAAAGGAATCTAAATAAATATAAAAATGAAACTTCAAATTCGAATTAAACTTATTCAAAGCATAAATATATATATTTTAGAAATCAGAAATATATGTTTTGATTTTTGATTTAGCCTTTTAAAGGAAGAAGTTTACATATTAATGTCTCATACATTCTTTTATTAAGAAATTACCTTCCAATTCTTGTAATAAAATTATGTATATATTTTTAATTAAAATAATGTAGAATTTAGACTTATTACTAAAACAGCCTCTTATTTTATTTAATGAATTTCCTGAAGATGTAAAATAAATTTCTTATACTTTTAGTAAATAAGAAATTCTTAAATAAAAATAAATAAATACATGTTGAAACCCTTGGAAGCTTCTGGAGATAATTCTTTAATTTTCAGCAATAATTAAGCATTTTATGTGTGGAAAACAAAACAACAAAACTCTCAATGACAATTGATTATTTCAGGGAAACCTCAAGAAGCTTCGGAAGAAGACTTCGGTCAACAACAACAACAAGAATAAATATATCCCATCTATATATATATATATATATATATATATATATATATATATATATATATATATATATGCCATAAATTACCAATTACAAATTGTTTGGAAGACGATGACGCTGGCATATCGGATGCCAGATCTGCGGCATGCAATTATAAATGCATTTGTCAAATATTGAAACAAAAATGAAATACTCGCCAAGGAGATTGGAGAATGCGGTTTTGCTGGCTGAGCAATTAATGCCAATAATGCAATGAATACTTACTTCTAGTTGGCTAATCCAGGGCCACTACACTGAGCGATAGAAGAGAGAAATTACAAAAAGAAATCATTTAAAGCAATTGTTAGATTAATTTTACCTGACTTAATTTCCAAATCGTTTAAAGCACTCGATCTCGAAATAATTCCTAGGAAAATACACAAGCCAGTTTGAGTCGTGCCCAGCATATGCTTCAGTTGGGAATTTGCTGCTTTAGCTGAGGATTCCTCATCCTGGCATCGGCAAGGATATTTGGCTTAAGATGCTGTCGCAGGGACTTGACTAGATTTCCGTTGCGTGCACTTTTGCGGCCTGGCATTCCATTTTCCATTTTCCCTTTTTGGCGTATGGTAATGGAGCTGCTGCTGCTGCAGCAACAAATCCTGGCCACAGAAGCCATGACCGCACTTTTAATCAAAGTGAAAACTATGAAAATTTATAAAATAATTCTCGTAAACGTGAACGTAAACGTAAACGAGCTGGGAAAAGAAGGCAAAGCGGGCGAGCTAAGCATGCAAAAACCGAATTTTGGGCAAGGACCTGTCACTGCCGCCTGCAGTTTTCCAGTTTTGCAGTTTTGCAGCCCTCAAAAGGCAGCAGCAGCAGCAGGAGCAGGGCTAGGAGTAGGGACAGCAGCAGGGACAGCAGGAGGGACATGCAGCAGGAGCAGCAGCTCCAGACCAGTAAGAGCAGTAAGAGCAGCAGCCGCACCCCAAAAACCAAACATTCTCTGATACAAGGACCTCGCTGTGTTTGTGTTTGTGTTGGGATTTTCGGTTGGCCTTGTTCGGACGGGGTGAGGGACACCCTGCCCTGCCTCCCCTCCATCTTGGCTGGAGAATATTTGCATGATATATGCAGTTATAATAAACCACAAGAGCTGCTAAAGCAACACAAGGAGTGCAAGGAGTGCAAGGAGTGAGGACCTAGCACAAGCAACAAACAAATGCCAATGTGCAACGGTGCGTATGTAGGCAAGGACCAAGCCAAGATCCTGCGGCGACTGCCGATCGGAATTATGCACCGCATATAGATTAACCTTAGTGCATTATTTATCCTAAATCGAATTTGTATTAATATACAGAATTATTGAAGTCCGGCAGTAAAAAGCGAATTTAGAAACATTTTTTTGGATTAAGCCTTACGACTTTGCTTTATATTTTTCTGATGATAAAAAATCGTAAAAATATACTAAATGCTATATTAACTTTTTATAAAATATAAGATTTTTGTTTTTGTTAATTTAAACAATGATATTTTGACTTTAAACTTATATAACTTTACTACTACTACTCTTACAAATTATATTTAGTTTGGAAATCATTTAAGATAAACCTTAAAGAAGACATTTTTTAAATATGATATATACACATTACTTAAAATAAAATAATACACATAAATAAATACTTTTAAATACTTTCTAAAAAACTTAAACCAAATTCGAATTAAGAAATATTTTAAAATACATCATATATCCTTAACTTGTAAAATAAATGTATATATATATATATATGCCTTTATATAATATTTATAGTTCATAAAATAATATATATAAAAATGTTACCTATTTAAATATAATATAAAGGTGACAATACATTAACCCAGGCTCAAGTTGACCGTCGCAATCCTAGAAAGTACTATATAAACTATCGCTAATGTATCGCCAAGGCATTCCAAAAAGGGGTGAAAAGTGCCGTAACTATAAGGTGTGACAAACAAACAAATTTTCCCATTGTCAGAGTTTTGTGAGTGGATATTCCATTTGTGAATATGGGTTTATAAGGCGTTTAAAGTCGACTCTGTGAGAATGGATCGTGGTCGAACTAAGCGAAGTCAGGAGAAGTACGTACGAATGACGCAAGAGTTTCGGCCAATGTTTGGTCTGGCTATTCACCAAAGCCTTTTATTGTTATTATTTTTATACCCTCTAACCGCAGGTGAGTTTCGAGGCTGATTCGTCCTTGTTTTCAAATTATTTACATGCTATTTTTATTCAATTATATTTATTTTGTTGTCTTTATTACTTTTAATTTTTGATCTGCAGTCCAACCAGAAAGTAGGCCTAGCCTTTGAGGTTAAAAAAAACGTAAATAAAGAGAAAATTATATATTTTTAAAATAAATACAAAAAAATATATAAAAATATATATATATATAAACTATTTATTAAATAATTTCAACGAGTCTGTGATTCCTGAGATGGATGCCATTTTGTTCGGCTTCATTACCGAACACGCGGACTACATAGATGTGTACGCGGAAACCTATGATCGTCCCCAGGTGAGTCCTTCTTTAAACTGTCCTCCTTTTATCTATTATCCTTTCGTTTGGCCCAGATGGAGCTCATACCCTTAGACACTGTTAACTTTGACTTTAAGTTTGGAACGAATTCAGATATTCTGGAGAGCAACCAACCGAAGAGTGCTGTGAAAAGTCCTGCGAGTTCCCTGCTGGAGACTCCAGACCATATGCAAGTTGCTTATGACAATGCCTCCCTCCCGAAGAGTCCTGTGAACGCTTTGGAGAAGCCCATAGAAGCTCAAGTGGACATAAAAGTAAGTGAAGTCACCAAAGTAGGTTATCATTGTAAACAATTATGTTAGTTAGTGTGAAGCTTGCTTTAAAAACTTGTATTTATATTCGATAAACTTTATAATTTATAATATATATTATTTCCCCTTTTTGGCCAGGATACCTCCATTGACATTATGCCGTCAACTCCTGAAACCGCCGATCGTTATCTGGTGAGTTTAAGGTGGAGTTTTGCTCTTATTTTTTATCTTTTCGAAATGAAATACTTTTGATTTTGATATAAAAATATATTTCCTCACTTCATTGCAGGAATTAGAAAGGAAAATGGAAAACCTAAGTCTCACATCCTTGGAAAATAAAGATGAGACCTCCTCAACCCAAGAAAGCCACACCACGAATATAACTACCAAATTAACCGATGATTCCGTTCCAGAGACAGCAGATAGCGTAGCAGCAAGTATTCCAAATATTGATCAGCAGCCAATAGTAAAGGAAAAAAAGGAACATAAAAAGCGGAACCAGGAGAAAACCAACTCCCAGATCGTGCATAGCAAAACCTCATTACCCTTCATTACATTAACACCAACACCAACAACACTATTGCCCTCCATTACATTTATGTCACCAACGAGAGACTCAACACTAATACCAACAATATCAACACCAACAACACCAACAAAAAAAACACTAACACCATCGCCAAGGACACCAATAATACCAACAATACCATTGCCCTCCATTACATTTATGTCACCAATGAGAGACTCAACACCAACACCAAGAACATCAACACCAACAACACCAACAAAAAAAACACTAGCACCATCGCCAAGGACACCAATAATACCAACAATACCATTGCCCTCCATTACATTTATGTCACCAATGAGCGACTCAACACCAACACCAAGAACATCAACACCGATAACACCAACAAAAAAAACACTAACACCATCGCCAAGGACACCAATAATACCAACAATACCATTGCCCTCCATTACATATATGTCACCAATGAGAGACTCAACACCAACACCAAGAACACCAACACAGATAACACCAAGAGCAACAACACCATTGCCGTCCATTACATTTCTATCACCAATTTGTCTCACAAAACCAACACCAACAAGTACACCAACAATACCAACAGCAACTACATCATCACCAATCACTACAAATGCACCCACAACTATACCCACAACCACACCAACAACCACACCACCACCAATACCTCCTCCTCTGCCACCAACAGTTTTAACAACGGGAAAAGTTGTCCGGGCCAAATGCGTGAAAACCTCCTCTATTGCCAGGGTACACGCCTTGATACGACGCTGTTGGGGCACACGAGAGACTTCCACGGCCGTAATTCCAATCCCTCAGATTCAGGAAAAAGACGCAGCCAAGAAAGAAGCTGCTTCAACGAAATCCCTGCTCGTTCAACCCGGAAACCCACATAAATATCGGAGTATTCCGTTCACACCAAGGAATCGCCTGCTAAGAAGATGCTATTCCAAATGGCACGGTCGCCCGATTCCTCTGCTGACTCCAGTAATTTCTTGCTATATATGCTTTGGACATTTAAATTAATCTGATATATTTTACAGTTTTTTAGTGGTGCCATTAAACGGCTACAGGATAGGCCAAATTCTCCAATAAGCTCGTCGCCCTTATCACCAACGGTTTCATCGTCTTCATCGTATGTGGATTTCTCGGATGCTTCGGAAACTTCGGATAATTCGGATACTTCGTATTCCTCGGATACTTCAGGTTCCTCGGATACCTCGGGTACTTCGGATTCCTCGGATACCTCGAATGCCGCGGATGTCAGGAATGCTAAGGATGGCAAGGAAATTGGGATTGTTAAAGAAGTTAAAGATGTCGTTAAGATCGCGGAAACTAGGGATGTCAGGAGCACCGGGAATAAACCTGGCATCCTTAAGAACGTCGAGAAAGTCAGGTTCCCCACGTATGCCAGGGTGGTCAAGAAAGTCAGGTTCGCCGAGGAAGACATGGTTGCCTATTTCTCGAAGAATACCAGGCTTGGAATTGATGCCAAAAAATCCAAGGATGTCCTGAAGGTCGCGGATGTCAGGGGCGGCCAGGAGATCCCTGGCATCCTCAAAAAGTTAAGATTCGTCGAGGAAGTCAAGGTTGTTAAGAAACTCACGTTCGCGGCGGAAGACAGGGTTGTCAGGTTCGATAAGGATGCCAGTGTTACCAGCATTTCCAGGAATGTCAAGCATGTCACAGGTACCAAAAAAGTCGAGAAAGTCAGGTTCGCTGAGGAGTTCAGGGATGCCAGGGATGCCGAAGATGCCGAGAATTCCGAAAATGCCGACGATGCCGATGATGATGAGTATGCCGAGTATTTCAAGGATGTCAAGTTTGCCGATGATTCCGAAGATTCCCACGATTCGGAGGATTCCGAGGATGGGGAGGATGACGAGGATGCCGATGATCCATACGGCTTGAAGGCCTCGCTTGCAGAGGCTTTGTGTGCTTCGGATGCCTCCGATACTTCTGAAGACTCACCTCGTTCCGATGCTTCAGGATCCTCTCAGTCTGCCGATGACTCCAGCGCCTCGTCAGGGAGAAACTATCGTTCGCTACCATCCAAGCTATCGCGTTCATCATCAAATAAGAAAGGTAAAAATCTGCCAGACTTATCGGAAGAGCCTTTAAAATCGAACGCAAAACGAGTCATCTTCTCTGTTGGTAAGAGTAGCTTTAGAAGTGCCCTCAATCCGCGGGGGTCAAAGTCGGACAAGCAACGTGACGAAAGTAATAGAAGGTTGATGAAGGAAAACAGTGCTATCGATAACGATACCAGTAGCGAAATTGGAAGCGATAATAGTAGCGATAGCGATACCTGTAGCGATAGTGGTAGCGATATTGGTAGCGATTTCTCAATGTCGGATGTGGCCAAGGGAGTTCCTGTTAGGTCAAAAAAAGATTCTAGAACTATGTGTTACGTTCCTGCCTTTATATTTAAGAAAGGGTCAGTGCCTAAAAAACCAGATGTGAGTGGAACTATTATGACACTGTTGCCATTTATAATTATTTATTTTAATATTTATTATTTTAAGGCTGCCCCTGAAAAAGCTATCGATAACAATAGCGAAAGCGCAGTGATGGATGTGATCAATAGAATTCCTAAAATGTTCAAAGAAGGTTGGAGTCCGTGGCCAGAGCATAAAAATATATGTTACGTTCCTCCCTTAGGTGTTAAAAATGTTTCAGTACCTGAAATACCAGATGTGAGTGGTCTTGGAATAATAATGAGACTATTATCAATTATGATTTCCCTAAATATTACTTATATTTCTTAGAATACGCCTGTGGTTGCCGATGACTCGAAATCGGAACAGAATAATATGAAAGTAGAAGTAAGTGCTTTATAATAATATCTTTATTAAGACTCTTTAAGCGCCAAGTTTTTATAGCCAGAGGATTGGGGAGAGATTTCAGATTCCTCTGATTCTTCAGATTCCTCAGGTTCCTCCGGTTCTTCAAGTTCCTCAGGTTCCTCGAGTTCCTCGAGTTCATCAAGTTCCTCGGATTCCTCAAAGCGGAGTAAAGATGTAAGTAAGCAATGTTTCTTGAATAAATAATTGATCACCACCTATTTATTATGATATTTATTTAGACAAAAAAGTTAGCTAAAGTTAAATATAATATGTTCTTATATTTAAAATACTTTCAGACTTCTTCAGGGAATGAAACTGAATCAGAAGAAGAAAATTCTAAAGCTGCAAAGGATACAAAAGATCTCCCAGATTGCACAGATTCATCATCAGATTCCTCTGGTGATTGTGTCGAGACAATTTATATTTCAGATTCCTCAGAGGGGGATGAAGATGTCAAGCAATGTGTAAATACAAAAATGATACTTCTTTATATAAAAACATGAGAATATATTTAAAACATTTTCAGACTGCTCTTGCTTATAAATCTGCTCAAATATCACAATTGGACGCTATGGAAGTAGAAGTAAGTGTTTTCTACTTAAACCTATATAACAATTATATTATTTTTGTAATTTGTAGGAAGAGGACAAGCCAATGGAACAATATAGTAAGTCACCAGATCTGACTGGCATAGAACTAAACGTAAGTGCTTTTAATTTTATTTTTGTTTATAACTTCTAGCCCTATACTTTGTAGTCAAGAGATTGTGGAGAAAACGAGCTGACCAGAGAGAATACCACAGATTCTGAGCAGACTGATGAAATGGTAAGTGAAAAGTTGATAAAACAGAAAGCTTGAAGATTATATTATATAAATTATATAATATATATATTATAGAGTACATATACAAACATTAAATTTATTTAACAGAACAACTAGTATTACAACTTTATTTCAATAATAAAAATAGTTCATAAAAAAACCATTTATTCCTGCATTATTTATTTAAAAATCCCATAAATGCCGCTAAATATGTTATGTTGTCCTTAGAACTTCCCCCCAGATGGGAGTCCTGACAGCATCATACGCAGGGCCTTTGATGGGCGCAAGTACAGGACGCTCAGGGATCTTAGGGAGCGCACAAATCTATCGAAGAAGTGCGTTCGCAGGGTCCTGAAGCGGATTGGAAAAATCAAGCGCAGAAAATATCGCATCAGCAAGTTTTATTTGTTGGCCTACGATTCGGAGCAGTTCGGCCAGAAAATTTCCAGCAGTATCAAGCCGGTTGGTGGAATCTAAATACTAGAGATCATAATATTATTAAAGTGAAACAATAATATTAACGAGAGCAATCCCTACTCACAGGTGCAGCTAACTGATGTGTTCAGGAAGGTAATAAGCACCTACGAGAGGTACAAGTTCCAACGCATGGAGCAGCTGGTGCGGAGCACTGGCCTCAACGAACTGGAGCTGGCCAAGGCCCTCAAGATGATTGGCCGTAAGCGATCCACCAAGTGGCGCCTGCTCACCTACAAGAAACCACTGAAGCACACTCATCGGGGCCACAAAAGGGTCACGAGATCGAATTGAACTTTATCATTATTTTAAGCTGTACCATTAAATGTTTAATAATAAATTCAATACACTTTAAAAGACTTAAGATTAAAAGTCTGAGAAATATTTGGAAAATATTAAATAAAATATTTAGAAAACACTGAAATATTAAAAAAAAACACATTTTGGTCTATTAAGAAAATATTAAAATATATTTGGGAAAGACTTTGAAGTATTTAGAATACATTTTGATATTTATAAAGCATTTCAAAATATTAAGAAAACATTTGTGGAGTCTGAGAAGTATTTAGAAAGCATTTTGAAATATTAAGAAAACATTTGAAAATATTTACAAAACATTTAAATTATTAAAAAATACTTAGAAAACACTTTGACGTAATTTGAATACATTTTACTTTTTAGAAAGCATTTCAAAATATTTAGATAACATTTTTAAGTCTTTAAAAATCATTAAAAATATTTATAAATATTTAAAACACATAATTTTTAAAGATTAAGAATAATAGAAGATTTTAAAGAACATAATAGTAAAAACTTTAAACTATTTGATGAATATTTTAAAATAATTAAAGTTATGAAAAATGCAAAAACTCAATTTAAAATGTTGGGAAAATGTTAGGAAAACTTTAAAATCTTCAGAAAATTTGATTTAAATGTTGTTAAATAAAAAACTAAAGTCCGGAGATCTCCTGTATCCTCGAACCATCTGTCAGTAGATCTGTTGGGCTTTAACATATTGAATTCCCACCATATCATTATAGCTCCAGCTGTCGCATCACAAACATCAAATCCGAGAAAATTTCTTGCTGCACATTTGTTTATTTGAAATTGAAAAGAAAACATAAACTTTCGCTTTTAATAATACTTGACTCTTCGTGAAACTCGACAAGATGGACGATAAGGAAATGCAGAAACACTATGAGCGCATTATGGGTGAGTTGGAGAACGAGAGGCTGATGTCCTTCGAGGAGATGGTCAATATTACCAAGATTCGACCGGATGTCCTCAAAAGAACCATCCCTGTCCTGGCACGTGGGCTTGGCTGTTACCAGAAGCATAAGGTGGAGCCAGTGGTTGAAGAGGATATAGATGAGCACTGGACTGTGCAGGATATGCAGGATATGCAGGATATAGTGGATTACGAGGAGAAGAGAGGGCGGGCCCTGCAGAACTATCACAAGGAGAAGCCCACTAAGGAAGTTAAAAACATTGAAAACAAAGAAAACATTGACTTGGAAGACAAAGAACGCAAAGAAGATGTCAAGGAGAAGAAAGACGGAGACTTTGACGACGTCTTCCCTGAGTTTGGCGATATCCTATATATTGATGATGTGAGTTGAAGTGAATTTTAAGTAAATTTAGAGATCAATTATTCTGTTTTAGAATCACAATTTTGAAAGAGACGATGAGATTAGCTTCGAGGACCTGGTTAAGCTCACAGGAACCCATCCTTTCTATCTCGAGAGATGCGTGTGCCACCTTGCCCTGTTGGCCGAGACTGAAAACTAAAACCAGACATCTTCAAAGCAAACCGAATTCCTAGGTTATTCCTAGTTAATATTTAAATTCTACCCAGAATTTTGGTTTATGTTGTGCCGATAATATTTTTTATATGCTATTATAATGGAGACTTTCAATATTATTTTCCCATATTTGAAGCCTATTTCGTTTCGATTTTTTTTCATTGTGAGGATTCTTTATATTTGCGTTTCGCTATTTCTTTATGTAATTTTGGCAACTGCAATTTGGTTTTCTCTTTGTTGCTTATTTTGTTTTCTTGTTCTGTGGATTTTCCAGCAATTGTTGTATGTGTATGTGTGTGTGTGTGTGTGTTGATGTTTTCTATGCGCTGGCAATTAATTGCTTTCAAATCCTTTTATCCAACAGATTTGGTCAATTTATTTTGTGCAGTTATTTTCCTTTTTTTGTTGTACAATGTCCGTGTACATGTGTTGGTATGTTTGTATATGTTTTTTGGTCACACACACATAGGATCAGGATCAGGATGTGTGTGTGTGCGAGTGAGAGTGAGAGAGAAAGAGAAGGCTACACAAGTGTGTGCTTGTTCGGTCTGAATTTATTACATGTTTAGTTTATTGTTTTTTAATGGCGCTTAGTTTCAATTTGAGCAGAGCAATAAATTACACATTACTGACTACCCCCCCCTCCCAAGTCCTTGCCTCGTCCTTTTTTTTTCGTTTTCGTCCTTTTTTCGTGTCCGTGTGTGAGGGCATTCGAGTGTGTGTCGAGGGCAAGCGCTTTAATGAGGCCAAAGGAGTCGATCCTGGCGCTTGATACTCGATTGATGCCACAGGCCACAGGGGCAGACGGTTGACCTTTGTAGCGAGTTCAGCGACAGGACAAAAAACAAAATGAGTGAAAAACTCGGAAAATATTATATATAAAAATGTATAATTCAATATATATAAATATAAGTAAATATGAATTATTTTTTATATGGGGTTTCGCCTCAAATATTATTTTAATTTTTATGTAAAAAATGTACAAATATTTTGAAGCTTTAAATATAAAAAGTAATTATTGGTTGATTTTCTGTGCAATTTTGTTTGTTGTCAAAATATACTGTATACTGCTACAATTTACATTTTTTATATTTATATTTTAATACCCTTGAGTTATGATCGATTTTCACCCAAGTGTATATAAACTTATCGAATTTAGCTTCCTTTCTCGTTTTGTTGTGTATTTTTTTGTATATTTTTTTTTTTCATTTCTATTTGAAGAAAAATCTGTAGCTTTTTAAGGTTTCAATTATCGTGTCTCTTTCGCTGAGCTAATTTGCTAAAAAGTTTGTCCCTGAAAGAATGCAGCAGAATTTTTAAGGCAAAACTGCAGTGGCGCTGGATAAAAAAAAAGAAGAAATATATAATAATAAAGAAAGAAAAATAAAACAAACGAAACGCGAATTGCAGACTGCAGACTGTAATAATTTGCGCAACAAAGGGCGCACCTCAACTTGACAGCGCCGGAAGTTGTCCCCACTTAGCCTGGCGGGAAGCCCCGTTAAACCTCACTCTCCACAGCCATAGCCCCCCCCTCTCTCTCTCTCTCTCTCTCTCTCTCTCTCTCTCTCTCTCTCTCTCTCTCAACAACCTTAACCCTTAGTCTCTCTCTTTCCTCGCTCTTAACCCTCTACGCCCTGCGTCCTGCACAAACACAAAATGAATGGCCCGCAAATTCACGGCAAATGAAATGAAATGCGCAAATTAAACGCAGCAGAGGCACAAAAAAATATATATATAAAACTGTGAAAAAAAAAAAAATGGAACCGGGCCAGAACAAAGTGAAACAAATATTGCATAATATTATTGCATGCTCTTGGGGGCTGGCGGCGCCACTTGAGCAGCGTTTAAAGCGAACGAAAATGCGGAAGCAATTCACTTTCGGCTTTCAGCTTTCAGCTTTTGGCTGCTGCTCATTTTTTTCTGCCATCTCTCATCCATCTAGTATCCAGCTTCCTTCGTTTGCCTTCTTTTTTTCTTCTTCTATGTTTTAATATTTATATCAGGGCAGCAGCTTTGGTTCATCCTTGTCGTTGTCAACGTCATCATCCACATCCACATCCTTGTGTCCATGTGCGCGTCCAGGGAGCAGAGCTGCAGCTGCTGCGCCCAGTGCTTGATGATGCACTGAAAGAAAAGGAAGATAGGGAATAGGGTAAAATAAAATTATACTAAAATTAAATGCTCACCAAAAATAACTTAATCAAATATTTTTGTATATTTATATTATATATATTATATTTGTATAATAATTTTTATATATACATTTTTTGAATTAATTTTTTTTTATATTTATTTTCTATATCAATTATAATAATATTACATATAAAATACCAGAGATATCTCAAAAATGTTTAAAGATTTGTCACCCCTTTTTGTCACAGTGTGCTTGGCCAGCAATTTTGCATGCTTAGCGCCCGTCTCGTTCCACTCTTTACTCCGTTCCCCTTGCGTTTCTTTCCGTTTCGTTCCAATCCGTTTGGTTTTGCCTCTTTGGCGCGACTTGCTTGTCTTCTTTTTTTATATTTTCTTTTCTTTTCTTTATTTTTTTTGTGTGCTAATTACCATAATTAAGCAAAGGTCAGGCTTTAGTCGCCTTTTGTGGCCAGGATAGGCGAAATAATAATGAGCGAAAGACAGGGGAAAATGGCGGCAGAAGTGGGAGATATGAAGAAGCACAGGGAAAGGAGAGAGAAGACCCAAAAAAAGAAGAGAAAAAGAAAATATGGCTGACCAGTGTACAAATTCTCCCCTCTGTGTTCTGTTATGCATTATCTTTATGATTATGTTGATTATGACGTTTTAATGGGTTTAGTGAGGCGGCGGCGACGACGACGACGACGACGGTGGCCACAGGGGGCTGCGTTGGTTAAGGAACCGGGGGCAGTGGGGGGTGGGGGTGGTGGCGCTATCAGCTTAAGCTGACAACAAAAGGGCAACAAGAAAAACAAAGACTTGACAAGCTGCTGGGTCACATTAAGGAATGAATGCAGTTTGCCGGCTCTGGCTTCCATTTTTTTTTTTTTGGTTTTTATCCCTGCTGCTTGCTGTAATACCCTGTAAAAATTCAGGAAATTGTAAAAAACTAAAGACATAAGCGACTGGGTCATATTACTCAATTAGGTCGTAAACAAAAGTATTCGAGGAGGGAACCCAAAACAAAGCACGCCTTTTTATGGAAGCAGATAAACCCGTAAAAGAGCTAGCTAAGAAAACATATAAAAAAAGGGAAAACTTTCGAATTTAAGTTGAGAAACTGAAGCCTAGAAAAGGGTAGGATAGTTGTATATAATTGAAGAGCATTTTACAATTTTATTAAAATATAATTTAAGTGATGATATAGAATCAGATGTGCAATTATACTAAATATTTTAGTAGTATTTGTAACTATTATAAAACAAATATTATTATTAATATCATATTGAAAACGTCGTAATTTTTAATAATTTGAATATTTAAAATCGGGTTTTAGCTATACAATAGTAACTTATAGGTCGTTTTTCGCATCAAATAGATCGATCTAGTTTCAATATATTGATATTTTTTGCTCTCTTCGTAAGCCTGATATCTTAAATGTTTCAGTTCCCAACTTAGACAGTTAGAAAAAATTAAAATTACTCCAGATTGAGTGTTCGTTTGGTTACTTGCAGGGTATTACCATTGTCGATCTACATGGCTAGCAGCTTAATCTCAATATTTCATTTTTTATTGCCGGCACTCAAAACATTACTTTGAACTTGGTCAAATTACTTGGGGCTTGTCTGTCAGCGCTTCCTCCTACACTTCCTCGAGGGGTCGCTCTGCCATAAATATTTTCGGTACGTAAACGCGTCGAGGAAAATGAAAATTCCATAGCAACTTAAGTTGAGAGAACTGCACTGTCATGACAAATACACAAGGACCCAGGAAGCAGGAGACACAACGCAGGACGCAGAACGCAGGACGCAGGAGTCGACGATGACGCGGGCGAGTTGCTAGCTTTGCGATGGGATCTTCAGGATGGCACGCACTTCCTTCAATGCCACTGCCTGCCTGTGCTTAACCCCTGCCGCCGGATTGCTTAACCCCACCCTACCTCTTGGCGGTGATTAACGATCGCGGCACACGGCGCAAAAGATGAAAGTCGAAGGAGAAGGTGAGGGTGTGAGGGAAGAACTATTATTATAACATGGAGGAGAGGAGGACTCACTTTGCTGTAACTTCACCACGCACACAGTGAGTTTTCCCCATCGGGGCCTGCGGGGCATTCCTAACCAAGAAAAACATTTTCATTCCAAGGCGTTTTTCCGGCGGCGAACGGCAGTTGTTTGAACTTATCTAAATTGTTTTGCCATATTGTTTTCTTATGCCATGTGTGTCGCATCGTCCCCATGCCTCCTTACACAGGCTCCCTTACTTACTTTCCAGGGTCCTGCGGTGCACTCTTCGAAAAAGTATCTGTGAGAAAAGGGTGCCTAAAAGTATGCAAAACATAAGTTTACAATTCATTTTGAAACGAGAATGTGGTGTTTTTATATAAATTTGTAATTAATTTTAAAAGTTGTGGACTTTCTCTCTCCTCTTCTTATAAACATTAATACTTTTAGGCCTCTCGTTTTTTTTTTGCCGTGTAGATTTTCTCCTTCGCTCTTTTCATTCTCTTGGAAAGTCCCATTGTCTTTAGCAAATTTGCTTTACTTGCACTGCTGCTTATTCATTGACTTTTGTGTTTTGTGCCATTTTCAAATGCCTTCATTTCTCCGGCCACACACACACACACATGCACACGCACGCACACATACGTGTACGAGTACACCGCATCGCTCTGTCTCTTTCGAACGGTAGCCAGCTGTCTCTTTCGCTCGGGCCGTACGTGTCTATTATTGGTATTTGCTGAATGAATGGATTGTACGTGCCCAAAGGCATTTCGAATAAGTTTTTTCCTTTTGCAGGCTGGCTCCCAGGATTCCTCCTCCTCCTCTCCTGATTCCTGCGGATTGCACTTCTCTCTGTAGCCGTCTCTGTCTCCGCCTTTCTCTTGTTTTTGAGTTTGTTTCTCTCCCTCTCTTACCCCCTCTCTCCCCCTCGCTCTATCTCGTTCCCGCTCCACAGCGGTTACATTTTGCGGTTGAAATCTAAGCGATTTTACATTGTTATTGTTATTATTGCCACGCACACACACACACGTACCTCATACACTCACACACACACATGTGCTTTATTTGTACATGCATTTATTTGTTGATGGCGTATTTTTGTTTATTTATGTATTCATATGCAATGTCGAAAATAATCGTTAATATGCTGATAAAATACGCCCCCGCAACAGAGTGTGCATTGTCATAGGGATGATATCGGAAGTATCGAAAAGGGGGAAATATATCGAAAAAATTTGATAAAATTAAATAGTTGCTGAAGACATAGGTTTATTTTATTCTGTGAAATAGGGAATACTCACGTTGAAAAATATTGACATATTTTTGTTACAGAGCAAAATAATACGGATTATTATCGATGTTATCGATGCTTGATCAGTCTTATAATATATCGGTTATCGGCAACTAAGAAGACTAATAATTTATTTATATCAAGATTCTATGAATTTTTATGTACAAATATCTTCTTGTAAGTTAAATAATTTTAATTTTGTTAAAAAGAATATAAAACTAGCTAATGGGTTAAATATAAAAAATATCAATAATATATCGATAATATTTATAAACACTGACTATTGCTTAATATTCAATATGGTATATCGATTAAATGACTTAATTACTTAATTTTTCGGAAATAAAATATATAAAGTATGAAATATGATTAACTTATATAAAATATAAATATATAATCATATTTATGGATCATCCCTAGCACGTGCCGTTCTCCCCCTCGTCTTCTCAGAGGCTAAACCACTCCTCCTTCTCTCTCTCTCTCTCTCTCTCTCTCTCGCTCCCTCTCTTTCTCCCTTGAAGGCCTGTGTCAACACTTGGCTTCATTTTTCATTCGCTTCCATTTCCATTCCATTGAACTGCCGGCAAATATGGTATGCTAATGAAATCCCGTAATGCATTGACTAATAAACAAACAGCGCCCGGAATGTTGTAGGCAGCACACAGTTCTGGCCAACATTTTTTGTTTTGTTGTTGGCCAGCAAAATGGGCAAAGTTTTTAGATGCTGCGCCCGTAAATTTGTATGCAAATATATGGGAATGCAGATGCGGATCTCGACGCCGCCTTTGGGGGCTTGGGCGGAAATCTCTGGGCCTAAGCTCTAAAAA
The DNA here is from genome assembly GCA_008042585.1 of Drosophila punjabiensis. Taxonomy (NCBI): domain Eukaryota; kingdom Metazoa; phylum Arthropoda; class Insecta; order Diptera; family Drosophilidae; genus Drosophila; species Drosophila punjabiensis. The sequence continues at coordinate 83,638 of VNJR01010935.1, forward strand.
CCTTAAATATGAATTAAGTGTAAACATGGCTAAAAGTTGATTTTCAACAATATTTGCATTTTTAATAATTGTAATTTCTTTCCTGTGCGCTGCTCCAGCGCTGGGGGAAATGATTTAGAAAGGTTTTTGCATGTGTTTTATTAAGGTAGAAATGTGTACAAAATAAAAACAAAATGGGAAGAATGAGACAGTTTATATCCTATTAAGGTGAACTGACCGTATGAGAGATATTTATGATTAAAGCAAACTTTAAGGCAAGGTATGAAGGAACTTCTTATTACTCATACGCCGTGTTGCCTTTGCTGAAATATTTATGTTATTTTATTTCTTAAGAATTATTTAGATTGTTTACAGTGTGACTTAAGAATTTATTAAATTTTAATTACAATTAAATAAGTATTGAGAAAGACTTTTTAAGGTAATTTTTAATCACATTTACAATAAAAACATTACTCATACGCACTGTTTCCCATACGAAGCATAGTTTAATTTATGATTTTATTTGCTTTAAAATATTAAAATAGTTACTAAGGTAACAATTATTTTGGACTTGAATTAACCCATTATTTAGAGTACACCAAGTGGAAATCTTTAAATCGTTTTTCCTACAGTTTCCAGTTTAGTTTAGAAACAAAACTTTTGTTTTACTTCGAAGGAGAGTTTATCAAAAGCATATAAGGGAAAGCACACGCTAGGATAATACATTCGCAATTATCGATGAAAATTATAAACCTTTGCCTGTTCTTGTTTTTTGTATTATTTCTTTTTAGTTTTTGACTCGCGTACTTTTTTTTAGCCTGTTCCGTTTACTTTTGTCATCACTTTATTCACTTTGTTGCTGTTTTGCCAGATTACCGTAGATTACTCACCCCACACACACACCCAGACACAGACAGGAGTCTTCCTTTCGCATTTTACTTTTTATTTTTGTATTTTTGATATATTTTTTTTTTTGCGGCTGCCTTCGCCCCGACCTCGTCCTGTAGTTAGATATATTTAAAGTTGGGCGTTGGGAAAGTAAAATAAAATGGAATAAAATGCAGATTGAATTTGAGGGCGACAACTTTGCTGACGTTGCCGACGACAACAGAGTAATATTACTCACAGTCCCCATTCTACACACACACACACACACACACACACACACACATATGCAGACTACTGGCATCACACAGATACTCTCACTCACACACATGCACGCAGGGAGCGTAAAAAATAAGCAAGTAATGCGCAAAATACAAAACCCACATTGCCTTCAAAGGAGGTGCCACAGAGGGCGGGGAACACTGGCAAAAATAGGAATAAAATTAAGAGAATATTAATATAATATATATTTTTCTAAAATATTTAACAAATATATTTTAAATAAATATTTAATATATTTTTTTGAGCAAATATTTGCTAGTTTTTTAATCTAAGAGTTTTCTGGGTGTGTGGTTTCTTATTTAAAAGGTTCTTGAAGTTTTGAATAGGTAAACCTTAAATTGTTTAATTAAATAGATTAAAATATAAAATTAATTTTTTATATAGGTCTTAATATTAATCTTGTAAAATTTAATTTATATTTTAATCTGCGAGTGTTAGAAAAAGGTATAAAATGAGTCCTGGGTAACCTTAACTTTTAATATTACTTTTTTTTTCATAAATATCTAAATAATTCGTGTGTCTGAATTTAGTGATGTTTATTAAACTCGTCAAATAGTTTTCTCTCTGTGTATGCCATGGATATTGTTGGTATTGTAGGTAGGTGGGGGGATAAGGAGAAGCAAAAGCCCGGCTATATACTATAAGTACGATATGTAGTTTGACGTTATCCAACGCCAACACACTGAGAACAAATGCGAGCCTGAAAACTGAAGGCTGAAGGGGATAAGCGTGAAGAAAGGACTCGCTATAATGGGGCTGAAGGGGGGAGGGTAGGAGGACTGGTAACTGGGCAGGAGTTGGCTGGAAAAATAGGGAGCGGTGCTGAAAGTCGACGTGATCGTATGCGAATGCGATTGTGCGGGTGTATTATGTATTTGGTGCATTTTAAATCGGATTACTTAAGGCAGCAACAACTATGTGCGGCTTTAGCTTTTGTTGTTCTCCGTTTCCTTTTTCGCTTCAACGGTTCTCTGTGTGTGTGTGTGTGTGTGTGTGTGTGTGTGTGTGTAGGGGGTGGGTGGGTGTGCCATGTGTGTGTGCGAGTTCTCTCATTGTTGCCATCATCGGAGATATCGTTGTCAACGCGGCGCGCCTATAAACCGTTTATTATTATTTACAATTTTCGCCTCGGCACTGGCAAATATTTTCAAATCACATAGCGACACATCGCTAGACACGTGCCACTGCACCGCCCACTTGCCAAATCCCCCCCTAGTCCCTCCCCTCGACCCCATTTCCCGGCACCACCCACTTCAGTTTTCCGCCCATCGAGCTTGGCAAATGTGTTGGCAACGTGTCGGCATTCAATGGAAAAACTGAATGACAAACTCCGCTCCGCTTGATGGCTTGGATGGCCAACTGCCAGTCGCCTGGTTTATCAATCCATCAATTGAATTGCCCGGAAAACTCCAAAGGAATCTTAATCGAGCAAAGCCAATCGGTGAGGTTTTTCCCTCTTATCTCAGAGATCATAATATTTTGAGTTAACTTGCGGAATATACCATTGATTTTTGGTAGTTGCTTTAAGAGCTAAGATCTATTCACAAAATAAATATAATATTTTGTAACACAATTTCACTAATTAATTTGTTTAATTTAATATAACATTTCCCGCAAATGTTTAGCTCTGTGATTTGTAATATTTAGGACCTTTGGGGAACATTGTTTGGGCCAATCAATCAATTGCATTACACACTTATTCAATTTGCACTTACAGGGACCACTGTTGCACTCGCTGGCAATCAATCAAAGTTTTTGAATATATATTTAATTGAATATATGCTTTCCTGGGGACTCTGGAAAATCATTGAACATTTCGTCTATATTATAGAAGGTAATAGTAAAAACAAGAAAGGAAGGTAACTTAGGAATGCCGAAGATCGATGAAAATCGATCATAGTTCAGCTTAAAATGCATTAATTTCGATTCGGAAAGCTGTGCTTTGATAGTTTTTTATTGGGTTAAGAAATCTGCATTGTAAATTTAATATTTTAAATAATATTTTTTGTGAATTTTTTAACAATTTTGACAATGCAACCCCTTATAAAATGTTGAAAAAATATTGTAAAATTGTTTTTCTTTCAAACATGCTAAGATCGACTCGGCTGTTAATGCTGATTAAGAATGCGAAAAATTAAATTTATAGGAATAAGAGAAAATATATTAACGAAACATTTATTTATGACAAATTCTTTTATAAATTAATTTTTCCTGTTTTATCATCTAAGAGCACACTCAATTATGAATCTACCTAAAATAGAAAAAACTTATAAATACAATTTTTAACGGCAACTATTTCCAATAATTATTAAAAAATCACCCATAAATATGTAATATTATCTGGTACCCTGACAACAAATCGGTTAATATTCCATTGTTTAGCTATCGTTTGAAGCGAATTATGGACAATTAGGGTGGTGCTGATTTTAGGGGTGGTGCTGCCATTGAGGGTTGAATGCTGAACCTCCGGCTGCCATCAATCTTTATCGGCAAAATGGTGAAACGGCAAACTGAAATAGCAGCGGAAATAGAAGTGCGCGCCATAAGTGCACTTCCGGTGTTGCCATACAGCACAGCCGTTACACACACACATACAGACACACACCATGTTTGCATCTGTGGTTGACTATCATTTCACTAACGAGATTTGCACACATTTTACTGCGAGGTGAGGGGTAAACGAGAAAAAAAGAAACGAAAAAATGGCGGGGGAAAAGTTTTAAAATTCCGGGGAAATGCATAGCATTTTGCCCATTTTTCACTTTGCTATCTGTAACTATTGCCATTTGTAATAACATTTAAGCCCAGTTAGTAACCTTTACATGGCTGCGGGGGAGAGATATAGAAATGTGAGAGTTTCTAATCAAATTTTGTGTTACATGCGGTTAGGTACAGTGCAGGGGAGAAGTATATGTACAGATTGTAAAGAAACTAATTTTCATCCAAGACATAAAAAAATGTATCAACTTATTATTAAGTTTTATTATACATTTGTGTTTTAAGGGGAGTTATGTATAACTTTTTAAGAATTTTAGACGGAATATTTCTGCTTTTTTTTATATTGTTTTTTCATATTAAAACCTATTTAATAATCTTATCTTATTTTGGTCAACAAATTAAATAATTAATTCGAGAAACAAAAGTTTTTGTAGCTTTGCAGTGTGACTTTGGATCATGAAAATTATTTATAACTCAGCTAAAAAAATGCATTAATTTATATTATAATAATTTGGAAAACTTTCTTATGCTAGTTTTTTATAAATTAAAAAATAAGTATATTATATTTAAAATATTACAATTTATGTGAATTTTTAAGACTTTTGTCGATGTAACCCCTTATAAAATTTCAAAATAAATGGGGTAAAATTTTTTCTTTGCCCAAGCATGGCTAGATCGATTCGGCTTTTAATGCTGATCAAAAATATATATGGTTTTCACTTCCTTGCAACCTTATGACTAATATTACTTTATTTTTGCATTGATTTTAAATTAAATGAAATACAATTTACTTATTTTCATTCCACCAACTGAACTTTACACATAATTTCGAGACACACTGCATTTCTCTCTCTCTCTCTCGGTGCGGAAATGCTTTCGCTGATGTCCAGGTGAGAATGCGTGCAGTTCCGTGACATCTGTCAGTTGCACCTGCCACTGCATCGCGGGTAGCCTTTGTTTCCGCTTAGACAGGAGCAAACATGAGCAAACAGGAGCAAACAGGAGCGAATGGCAAGCTGTGAATTGTAAACTGCCAGCTGTAAACTGCGGTTGCCTCCCTTGTGAGCCCTTTGACCCAGCGATATCCTTTGATCCCTGGGCCGCCTTGACCATTAACCAAATTTGATGCCTGGTCACATTATTGCCACGCAGCGCCAACTGTTTGGCTTTTGGCAGGTCAGGTAACAACAATCTACGGGATTTGCGGTTGCCAAAGCTAAACGGTTTTGGTTTTTGGCCCACAAAGCAAGTTGAGATTATTAGCAAGAGTTTGGGAAAGTATGTCCTGTAACGGAAATATTTCAATTAAAAAAATTTGATTAATTTGTTTGGTAAAACAATAATACTTAAGAACAGGTCTAAGAGAGCTGCCAGAGTTGCCTTTTCTAACTTTTAGAACTTTATTCAACTCCTGAAATATATTTTAAATATTTTATATAGACTTTAACCCAACCAAACTGTATAATTGCTTGCTATAAAGATAAGAAATTGCTTTTTTTTGGGGGAATCTACTGTGCATTTTTAGTACCAAAATAGTTCATTTTTTATGGACAAAATCGTTAGAGCAATTGACCATTGACCGCTCTCCACATTGTTATCCCATATCCAATTTTGGCCAAAAAAATGTACATATATGTAGAGTATATATATATATATATAGAATATATGTAGATGCGTTCAAAATGTCAGACATATTCTCAATTCGCAATTCCACTCCTGCCGCTGCCGTTGCGATTCGTTTCGAATTTGGGTCGCCAGTTGAGTGCTTTGCTTCTATTTTTTGTATTATTTTATTTTTTTCTGGTTTTTGTATGTCCTATTTGGGTTTTTGGTTTTGCATCTGGCCGAGATATTAAAAAAATATTCCCACTAAATCGTACATGAGTGAAACAAACAAAACATAAAGTGCTAAAATCAATAAGCGAACTGAGCGAAGTGGCGGAGCTAAATATATGCAAGTGGAGGAGTGCTCCAAGGAATCGAGATATAAAAATGATTTGTAAATTGCTTATTTGTCAAAAGCACCAGCACATCTCCATTGAGGGTTGTGCAGATAAAGAAATAATGTTAAAGGGAACAATGTATTTATAGAAATAATAAAAATGTTACATAAATATTTAATAGTTTAAGCAAACAAAAGTTGGACAAACATAAATTTATTGCATAATATTTATAGAATAGTTTACATAATATTTTTACAAGCAAACAAATTGATATTTTTTAAGGATATAATTTTTTTAAATATAAATAAAATCAATGCTAAGAAATAAATATAAGTTCCTTTTAGAATATTATTTCTCTACATCTATCTTAGTTAATAAGTATTATATTTTAGTTTGGTTTAAAATTAGCATTTAATATTTGTAAAAATCTGTTTTATTTTCTGCTAGCTTTTTTCTCAATTTCTTTTTCTTTTCCCTTAATTCCCTCTATTTTTCTAAGTGCACAAATAACGAGCATTTACTGAAATTGAGTGTGAGTAAAAGCCCAGAGTTTTGGTTTGGTTTTTGGGATCTCCGGCCACGCCCCAAAGAAATTCCCAGACACTTGAGCTGGCCACTCCACCAGAGAGGGCCACAAATCGAGGACAGGATGCAGGATTCAAGTTGCTGGATTCCAGGATTCACAGAATCTCAGCCAGGAGTCGTCGTCAAATTATCGTAACTTTATCATATAAAAGAACAAAGGTATAGACACTATTCTGCTTGTGATTTTGATATGTCAGAGTGATTTCCTGCACATGTAAACCAAATTTCGGAGCAGGCTTAGCCACTGGTAAAATCTATTACTTTGCACTGGCCAAAAGTCCGACAAACGAACTACAAACAATGGCCCAAAGCCGTTTACAAAACGCCGGAATTATGACATTTAATTAGCCCGAAATATGTAGCCCACCGGCGAAAACCCAATCGAATTGAATGAATGAATGAATCTCTTTTTTTTTTGTTTGGAAACAGAGCAGAGATGAGTCTTTTTATTGGATATTAGAAACAGAGTTTTACTAGTTAGATATTTTTATTATTTTAGTAAATTAATTTAAATTTAATAAAGCGTAGAAAGTCTCATCTTGAGGAAATAAAATCACATTTCTGAGGCACTTTCTGCCAGCACTGCTGCATCCGGCGTTGTTCCCACCAAAATACCTAAACCAATATGCCGATGAGCGGCACAGTGGCATTAGCATTTAGCATTTAGCATTTTGCATTTAGCATTTAGCATTAGCGCCGGTATTTAGAAATCGACGCCTAATTAGCGCATTGTTGCATCCATAATGCCCAGTTGCAATGGAAATGCCAGAAAGCGATTACAGCCGCCATTCAGCTGGGATATTTAGTGGATACAGATATGTTTATGTTTGTGCATTCGCATTTGCATATATGCATATGTATGTATGTACATATATATGCATCTGTATAGTCGCCGTGGCATTCGGCCGATATGTTGCGTTGAAAATAATGCAAGCGAAACACTCAATCCGCGGCGGTTGGGGATTTGCACCTGAACAGCATCAAGCCGGATTTTCCGGCTAGCTACAGTGGTCACTGCTAATTCTTATGTTTAAAAATTAATTAAAATTAATTAATAAATTTATGAATGTAATTATTATCAAGTTCAAGGATACTTCTACCTAAATCCCACACAACGTTGACTGTTTTCAGGTAGAAGTGAGTCCTAAAAGTTGACAATTTCTTGGCCTTTTGCTGCGTTGCCGGTTTTCACTGTCACTATCGGGGGGGAGAGTGTATATATAGAGAGAGAGACGTATCCGAATCCGAATCCAAAACGGAATCAGGAGCTGGAGCAGAAACTGCAACTGGAAATAGACGAGGAAACTTGCGGTGCACTTTGACATTTTGGCGCATGTTGAATCAGGTGAAAACCCAATTACATGTCCCGCCCTATCTAGTCGCTTCACTGGCGACAAAACGAAACGTGCAGACAAGTTAACATTCTGGCCAACTTTGGCCAGAGAATCCCACACTCGGTAACATCCTGCTGCCCCATGCCCCATGCCCCTACCCCTACCCCATCCCCCTTAACCACCAGCCATCAGCTCTAGCCACCCATATCTCTCCGGGATGTCCTTGTGCGCCCTGCTTATTACAAGAGTGGCGAACATTTTGCGGCCAAAAGCACTGGCAGAAAATGGTTCCTATTCTTGGAGAAATTTTAGCAAAAATATATATTGTGTTAAAATTAATTATACTTTTTTTTTAAATATATTTAAGAGTTAGCTTTGTTATTCCTGCATTAACTAAGATATTCTTTATTTTTCAGGCTATTTTATTTCAAAGAATTTCTTCAAGTTTATTTAGGGAGGCAAAAACACCTGTGCATCTAGCGACTGGCAGCTATCTACCGAACTCCCGCACGCAAATTATTGTTGCAATGAAACTTAAGCTGCTTAAACTTGCGGGAACGCTTCCTTTTTGGCCAACGGATGATGGAGACATCATCGTCCTTGTCGTGTGTGTGTGGCGGGGGAACGCGTGTAAAAGATGAGGAGGAGGATGAAGGAGGCGGCGGATGTTTAACTAGGTTTTTTGGTGCGGAGCACACCTGGAATCTGGCGGGTCAAAATTGAAAAGCTTAATAGATTATGAGCCAGAGATCAAGTGGGTAAGTTTAAAAGGTTCGCGGTTATGGGGAATACATTTTAGCCGAGACAGGAAGCTACTGCTAAGGATTGCCATTATTATTATTAAGTTTTTTCTTTAATAAAAAAACAACAATGAAAAATTCAAGGTCAGCAAGAAATCCCCATTGATTGTTACAACAAAATACGAGAACATGACAAGGACATGTTGAGCAGGATTCTGCTTAATTAAATAAAAGTCCTTGAAACATCTAAAATCCCCCTAAAAAGCCTCTCTGTATGTCTTCATTGCACTGTATGTGTGAGTAAAACAATTTCAAATAAATCATTGTTAATTTACAAATGCCCCTGTTGATGGTCCTGGCCAAAACCATGACGAGGACAAGCGGCCAACGCTAATTAGGCCCAGAAATGTGCCATTTCTACCATTAAAATAAATGGCACAAATGCGAAATTAAATGGCCAAAGGACATGCGGCCATTTGATTGATGTCCTGCCCCCTGTTTTTTGGGGTTTTGTTTTAGGTTTCTAGTTCTATATGTATTTTTATATATATTTATTATTAATTACTACTTTTACTTTGTTATCTGTGGCTGATTTAGTTAGTATTTGCAGGATATAATAATTTCGGGAAGTAGAACTTGATACTCTCATAAGTAGATAAGTCTTAACTTGCAAAATCAGAACACTATATCACACAGCTGGCTTACTTTTGGGTTCCCAGCTTCAATTTATTTATTTAACAAAACCCAAAGCTTCAATCTTTGAAAAAAAAAAAAAACAAACAAAACAAAACGTATATACAATATATCTCCTGCATCGTTTAATCCCATATTAAATTCGCACAGTCAAATGACTTCACACTAGATTACCCCGTTGTAGGAGCAATCCGATACTCTCCCCTCTCGCAGGGACGAGAATCCTTTTCCTTTTCCTGCCCAGCTCCAGCTCCAGGACCATCTCTGTCTGTCATTCATATCAATTTCGCATATTTTATGACTGGCAAATGAAGCCGTTGGCAGGCGAATGAATATCTGCGAGGGGTAACTCTGTCTCTGGTTGTAATAATATAATACAAGGGGTTGTGCCTCGTTGCTCCGGCAAATCGAATTGGGCCTCCTCTAAGGCAAGAGTAAACAAATCCAATTGGAAACGGAAGTGAACAGGTTCAGTGGCGCAGTCAGGGGCTGTTATTTTGTATATTTATTTTTCTAGTAACAAGGAAATTGGGGGAAACAAGTCGTTAAAGGGAAATTTATTACCTTTAAAAAGTGTTGTAGGAAAATATAGAAATATTTGATTTACTTAAATAAATCCCAGCTATGAATTAAATATTGATACTAATTTTAAACTCTTTATTTTCCATATATATATAAATTTATATATAAATAAACCCCACCAATGGGCATTAAACAAGTCCTTGACTAATCCGTAAATTACTCCAGTTTTACTGCATTATTTCCACGGCAGCGCGAGAAGGATTATAAGCAGGCAGCTTAAGGCTCTGAAGCCGAAAAATAAAAACAGCACAAGAGGACTCTCCGCAGATTCAGCAAGGATGACGACACCTTTGTGGCTGACCCGTACGGTGGAGCATGGAGCATGGAGCATGGAGGATGAAGGATGGAGTCTTGCCTGCTGCTATGGCCGTATTATGCGCTCACACACGCTCTCCTCCTCCTCGCTTGCTCTGAGTTGATTACGTATACGCAGCGTTGGCCCCGAAAACCGTGCACTGAGTTGATTACGACGCACACGCACACGCACACGCGTCGAAATGTATGCCAAGTAATTTGCATAAACCGCGAATCGGACGCCCGCAGACAGACACATTGGGATGACACAGATGATCGGCATCAAAGGAGCTGCGAATGGGCCCGTATATATCCCAAGTTGAATCTGCAAAGCCCGAAATTCTGCAGCCGAAACCAATGAAGCAGGAGAATATAATGAATAATCCTTGCAGAGAAATCCCTGAGAAAACTCCTTAAAAAAGGAGGAGCATCATAGTAACTGTTGCTTTTAATGTCAAATTTGCACATTTCCCTATTGATAATTTATAATTTAAAATATATAATACTTGGAAACATAAAGACAAGACAATAAAAAACACCATGATTGAGCAACACGACTCCGAAGGACCCAATGTGTGCGGCCTTCTTATGAGCGGTTCGGTGGGCTGGCACCGGCATGCGGTCTCCGGCGAGGATACAATGGCTCGACTGGCTCTTCAATACAACACCAGCATTGGCCTGATATGCCGGGCCAACAGGATGCATGGTCAGGATATCCTGCAGACGCGTCGTCACATCTGGGTGCCCCTGCCAACAGCTCACTCCCAAACATTTCAAGTGCAAGGACCAATGCAAATTGGGAGAGAGCAACAACAGGCGCTGTTCAGTCCCAGTTCCACTTCCACTTCCAGACACTGTCAAAGTCCTTCTCCATCTCCTCCTCCCTTACGCCATCGTAGCTCCTTTGACCTGCTGCCGCATTTCCAGCTGGAAAGTTCTCCGAATCCTAAGTGCCTGGCCAAGGAAAGTGATTCCTTGCTGATCATCTAGAAAATCATGTCATACTTAAATTTAAGCAAAGTTTTAAAAATGTGTTCTTGTTTAATTCTGCTTATTTTTACTCTTAAAAAAATAAAGTGCATTAGCTAGTAGAGCATACTCTTTGGCAGAGTATCCTACGTTTTTCAGCCTTTATGAGTCTTTTGGAACTCCGGCGGTGGGACTCTGTGGCGATGGCGGAAACAAAACGAGAGATGCCAAAAAGGCAAAAAGGATGCGAAAAGGCGGCCGACAACCGCGACAACCGCCTGTCGCGCTGATTAGAAAACCCCCTTTGGGGGCAACGTCTCGCACAGAAATTGGCTCTTAATTGTGGCAAAAGTGGCAGAAGTGAATTTGCCAGCAGCAGGATGCAATTAAGACATTCTGTCGCTGTCGCTGGCGATGCTCCTGCTCCTGCTCCTACTGCTGCTGCGATTTTCCCCACTTAGCTGGGCTGTTTGAGAAGCGCAGAGAGAGGCTCTGGCCGGAATTCAACGGAACTCAACGGAATTCGGCGGAATTCCGTGTGCTCCAGTCCAGATAAGCGACCCCGTGTTGAACCGGCTCACCTGCTTGCTCGCTGGTCATATTCAAATGTGAATATTAACTAATCTGGGCGAGCGGGCTGGGTCAATTGCGACACCCACTCATCCGGCGAACAAAAAAAAAAAGGACCAAGCAGGAGGACGAGAGCCATGACGAGGACGTGAACGCGGACTTGGACGCGGACCCCGATGCGGACGAGGAATATGCGTACGTGCTCGTGTGATAAATTCACATTTTCCGGCTGACAAGCGGCAGCCAGGACAATCGCTCCGGCATTGATAGACATGGCAAAAGGACGAAGGGAGCGACGGCAGGACCAGCCCAGGTGAAGCCAGGTGAAATGGCAGCCGTGAAACGTAGCGGAACGCCGGTGTCAAAAAGGAAGTGCCAACAAAAAAGCCACCGAAAAAAAGTGAACGAACGAGAGCAAGAGAGAGAGAGATGGGAGAGAGATGGGAGAAAGTGGGTGGTGGTGGGGCAAAATGGGCGGCATTCTGACACAAGGCGATGCCTAGTTGGTTTCGGGTCTGAAAACCAAACGATGCCACATTTTGTGCCTTTCTGACAGACGCAACTTTGAAATTGCTCTGATTATGCGGAGGCGAAAGCGAAGGACTACGACGAGCATCAAGCATCGAGCGTTGAGCATTGAGAATCAAGAATCCGGGTCTTGGGACTCACAGGATTCGGCGCGGTGGGGGAAGTCCCCCGCAGCTCGAACTGGGGACTCAATGGCATGTTGACAATGATAACGAAGTTTTTCATGGCTCGCTCCTCTCTCTCTCTCACTCTCTCTCCCAGGATAGTGTCGGAATGACAGTCGGTTGGTTGGAATAAAAACAAAAAAAAAACAAAAGCGCACATCGCCAAATATCAAATGTCGCATGCCGGCATTAATATTTCATGAGAAATCATAGTTTGCTGATGCGTATAATTCAAAGGAATTGCAATCTGAATTAATTTGTTGGAATCCCCGAACAGCAGCAGTCCTGGCAGGTGTCCTGGCATTTATATTGATTTGCTTTTAGAAATTTACATGGATTGATATTGATTGATGAGTGGGTCAGTCTTAGTCGGTTTTTTTCCCCCTGAAATGCGGATGCATCTGCCATTCTCGGATCGATGACCGAAAAAGTTGCATAAAGCAAAGCGAGGGGGGTAAAACCTGTAAGGGGAAAGGGGGTGACAAGGGGGCAGATGTTTCCCAACGATGATGGCAAAGTTTTTAGCTGAAACGAAACTCATTTATTTGTTTTCCGCCGTGACAGTTGAACCATGTAATTATACACAGACAGCCGGGGGAGAGAGGACCAAGTCTCCGTCTCCGTCTCAGTTTCAGTTTCAGTTTCAGCTCGGTTTGGCTTTGGCTCTGATGGTCTGACGGTGGTCTGAGGGCAGGGGGGCAGAGGGGTTGGTTGGAGACGACTTATGAATTATGACAGTTTTGCACACCACGCACAACTTTTGGCCGGGGCTTTCAAATAGAAATTATTAGAAAGTTTCCCAGCGAAAGCGAAAAGGGGGAAGAGCTGTAGCTAGCTGCATGGCACGAGATTAGTGCAATTGGAGGGATGTCCAGGGGGAATCCCAGTTCCCAATCTGAATCGCTTTGAGCACCAAGCACCGAGCACCGAGCACTGAGCACCGAGAAATGAGAAATGGTTTGCGGAATTTCAGTTCGGGCCACAATCCAAGGCATTCTCTCATATTGAACGTTTGAAGGTTTTACGTTGAGTTTTTGATTTATGTTTGTTTGCCAAGGGGTTTCGAAGGGAGAGGAGCGGAAGCAGCGGCAAAGTGGATGTCACATGGGGATTATGTTCATAAATGGCACATATGTATGAATGGATGAAGCAGCTGCAGGCTGCAGGCAGCAGTTATGCGACAATGTTCCTTATGCTAAAGTGAAGCTATGGAGCAGGGGTTATATTAGAATCTTACAGCAAAATTATTTCGAATTCAGCATACTCAAGAAAAGTTTCCGACAAGAAACCGTAAAATCAACAAAAATTGTTATGCTCTTATTTTTAGAACTTAATAAATAATTAACTATATTTTGAGTAACAGCTCATAAATAATTTATTTATATAGCGTAATGTGTCTGTTCTATGGCAACTATTCTGCAAAAGTTGTTTATAACAGTTTGCAATTAGATCTTGAAATCAAATCGGAAATTCTTCATAACTAAGCCAAAAATTCATAAATTTTAATTTGGCGAGCTCTGCTGTCTTAGATTTTGTTTGGTTAATAAATCGGATTATTTATTTTAGGGATAGTTTTTTAGTTTTATACGATTTTATTTGTAATTTAACGTTGCAATTTAATGTTACCCTTGACAAAATTTTGAAAAAATAGCCAAAAAAATATATCCATCCGGACATGACTAGATCGATTGGGCTGTTCGTGCTGATCAAGAATATATATGCTTTATAGGGTCGAAAGTGACTTCTTCGCCGGGATTGCAAGCTTTTGACTTAAATTATAGAAATAAGTAAAAAAAAACTTTTATACTGGACACAGTGCCAAAATTGTTCCAGATGACTGTGATACGGAAACCAGCAGCAGTAACTGACATAATCTATATGTTATATATATAATGTAACCTAAAAAGTTAATACAGAAAGTGTTATACGCAACATAGTAAGGCAAGTTATAATTGCAATGCTCATGACGCTAATACTTGCCACTTTTACATTAAAAACTTACAATACTGTACTACGAAACATATTAACTATTATACGTCTTAACTTCTTTACTTTCACAAACCAAACTGTTATACATATCATATGATATCAGTGTTATACTGAAAGTTAACACCACATTACTCCTTAAAGTGCACTTTTTTACTGACTCTCGACGCTGCTCGCATATTTTGCACTGGCAATTATTAATGGAATATATTCCAAGGCACACTGGCGCTGCATGCTGAAACAATCAACGCGGCTATGGCCAGATGCGGGTTATTGAATTACATTAACGACGCAGACGTTACGGGATTGAGCGGAGCAGGACGATTACGGTGGTGCGGAGTGTGGACATCAGCGTCTTGAGTTGCAGAGAAGGATTCACACTTGTACTGCCATCATCATCATCATCATCAGCGGCATCATCATCATTGTCGTCGTCATCAGCGGGACAATCATCATTCATTCGTGCAATGTGGCATTCATTTATGCATTCATTCGCATCCTTGGCATCCTCGGCATCCTTGCCACCACACTCTCTCACTCTCACTCGTCACAGTCTCATCTTCGTTTATTCGCTCATTTAAGCATTCGTGTTGTCGTTTCAGTTTCAATTTGCCTTGGCAACATTTTCGCAAATGTCTTTTTAATTGATTCGCAGCGATGCGAATGCGACCGAACCCCGGGAAAGTTGGGGAAAGCGGGGAAAAACAGTGGAAAGGCTCGGCGAAAGCAGGCGAATGAAGACGGTGTTGAAGGCAGCACAGCCGCTACTGCTGAGTGTAATTATAAATTGAATTAAAAGGCGCACATTTCGTCTTTTAATTCTGCTTGCTGCTTGAGCTTAATTAAAATTTCATTATGTCTCTCTCATATATATTCCCTTGCTGAGGGATGACGCTTGCCTGCCAGATGCCTGATGCCTGGCTCATTGCCTGGCAAGTGGGGCCAAAAAAGGAGTAAGGACACCCCAAAGCGATATGTTTAAAATGCAGCACAAAATATTTGACAAGCAGCTTTACGAGCGAGCACTAAAAATACTTCTTCTCCATTAATGTTCGCCTAATGCATGCATAGAGTACCGCCTCGTCCTGTTCTTCCTGCCCCCCCCCTCTCCCTCAAAATATTATGCAAAAGAATCCAAAAAAGAAAAAAGAGGGGGGAAAAAAGGGAGAAAAAAACAAGTACTGTCAAGTGAGTAACGAAAAAAGAAACACCGAAATAGCTGCAAAAAGAGTGAAATGCCAGCGCAACTTGTCGACATGAATTGTTGTTGTCATTCTGTCTGGCAATTGCCCTTCTTGTTGTTGCTACTGTAGTTTATCGTCTTTGCTGTGTGTGAGCCTACACGGCGAGAAAATTTTGTGATTACTCAGATTCACCAAAAAAAATATTACATATAAAATAATGTATAACAAATCACCAATAAATCTGCATGGCAATAAGTAACTATAATAATTCACCAATGAAAGTCCGATTAAAAATTCATTAATTGAAGAAATACAATTAATTCACCAACAAATATGATCAACAAGAATTTATAAACTTAAAGTTCACCAATAAAACAACAACAAGATGAGTCCTCTAATAATAGTTCTCCAATGGAAGCCAATTCCAATAATGTATCATTTATAAATTAATAGAGAATGAATTCAGCCATAAACATACATAACAAGATACATTCAGAACTTGCAGCTCACCAACGAAAATCCTCATTCTCCAATACACAATTACACCAAAAATTAGTTTATTAAATTAAACACTAAAATCTAATCTAAAATATATTGCATTATTATTAAAGTTTACATTAAACAATATTGTATACATTTAAAATAATATAATTTAATTTCAGTGTAGTTGTGTTGACGTTGTTGAGTTTTTGTTGTATTATGCAATGCAGCATTGTAGTAACAAAGCATAGCATAGTTTTTAGCGCAAATCAAAATGATTGATGATGATGGCCGCTCTAGATCTTGCACCCCTCATATATGAGGCGCCACCCCTTATCCACACCCCCATTTCCAGTTTAACCCCACTTTGTGTCATGCTCTCTTGGTAAACAAAAAACAACAACAACAACAAAAGGAAAAGAAAGGAAAAAAAAACAAACTGGGAAAAACAAACAAACAGAGAGAGAGAGTGGGAGTTACATTCACTTGACAGTTATGGCTGCTGATATGCTGCAAATAAACTAAATAAATCCACTTTTGTGTAAGGTCACGCCCCCGCCCCTTTGTACCGTTGGGACACTGTGTTGTGACCCAGTGCTGTGACCCCGAGTTATGCCTTTGTTCTCGGACATTTTTGAGTATTCCATTCAATTGTAAATCGAGCCAGCTCCTCGGAAAAGTAGGCAACAAATCTTGGCTGGCAACGGTTTTGCATGGAGGAAGGAAGACTGACCACAAGCACTTCATTAACATACACCACACACACACACACACACACACGAAACGCACACACTTGCAAGCACAAATTGGCCGAGTGTGCGTATGTGCATCCAAGGATTATTAGCTCCTTGCCCATTGCCCTTTTGGCTGACCATGTTTGTTGAGCGTAGCGGCCATCATTAGGCGCACTCTCAGCCCCTTCGGTAATGAAGAGAGTTGCCCATTTTCGCATTCGCCCCCCGAGGGAGGTCCTCGACATGCAGCAGCTGCTCCTGCTCCCTCCTTCTGCTCCCTGCTCCTGCTGCATTCTGAGCTCAAGCTAACCCCAAATTGCTTAGCATATTCCAGAGTAGCCGCTGCTCCCCTTCGGAGCCTTCATGTTAATAATGCCTGCCAGAGCTCCCTCTCTCCAGTCGCCAAACCTAATTATAACTGAAAGGCAGCCGGAAAATGGACCGAAATTGCATCGAGAGATTAAAGTAGAATGGCCAAGGTGTCCTCTGTAGATATTTTTGGCCAAACGTTTAACACAATAGAGGAATTCCGCAAACTAATTAAGATTCAATTTTAATTGTTTCCAAATGGGATTGGAAATATTTCCTAAGCCTAATTAATCTTACATATCTTTTAACAAATTGAGTTTACAGCTGTACCTTTCCATAGCCAAATTTAACTATATTAACAATTTTATTTACTCTTTAAGTACTTATTAAAATTAAAAACAAGACTGTAAGCATTTAAATTCTTAACTATTAAAGTAAGAGATAAGTGAGGTATTAATCCTGCAATATATTCAAACATTTCAGAGCCAAACAAAAGTAATTAAAATGGCCTTTATCGTACACCAACCAGCTGTCATACTGCCGGTGTAATACCAACTGTTATACGAGGACAGGGCGGTTGGGCTATTAAGGAAAGCCCGCTGCTTGCATTGTGGCAATCTGTAAGCACTTTGCACTAAACATAAATTTCCCAGCAAGTTTGACACGACACGGAGAAAACTCAAATTATATGCGAGTACATGGATTGGGCGTGTGCAAACACACACACACACTGAGACACACACTGACACACACGCAACGTGTGTGTAGAACAAGCCTTCGAATTCCCCCGAGGGCTTTGGCATAGTGCAATGTCTGTCAACACTAATTGTTGGCTCCTGCGATCACCCCGAACGCCCACCGCTGTCTTTGCTACAATAATGTCGTGTGTCCTTCGCCTCCTGCTCCCGCTGCTCCTGCTGCTCCTGGAATGTTGGCTGTTGGATGTATTCCGGTGTCAAGTCCTTTGGATTCTCCAATCCTCGCCGCCCGTCTGCAGGCTGGTGTGTTAAGCCAGCTTACTAGTACACACACACGGTGAGAAAATATCAGAAAAGCTTTTATTTTAATAAAGAAAATAAAGTCTGCTATTAAAAAATATAAGTTTAATTTAATATAAATTTATATTTTAATCAGCAAATAAAAATTTAGGATATTTCCACCTCATTATATATTATTATATAGTTTAGATATCATTATTTTCCCTCTCTGTAAACAGGCTGCTTTGAGGCAGGCAATACAATGTCCTGGCATTGGCATTAGCTCAGCTTTTGGCATAGATCCTGGCAGGCCGGCGGCTCAATTTTGGTGGCGAGGACAGGACAAATACTAGGGCTTGTACTACATAACACTAATACGTATACTAATACTAGCTGTGGTCGCCCCCGGGGCCCGGCCCGAGTGTCTAATTAAATTGGGTCAAACCGGTTAACTCACTTGTCCTTGGATTACGTTTGCATCTCACTTAATCTCGGTAACGGTGGCGGTGTCATATGTGTCCTTTTACCTGGTATTTCCCCCTATCCATCCCTCCTCTCCTACGACTTGACTTTCACTCCTGCCACTCCTGTGTCCTGTGGACATAACAAATTGCTTTCAGGCTTCGTGCCTGGCCTCAAAATCAAATTATTGTCTCGGTTGGTTTCCTCGCTCACACAAAATATTGTCTTTGCCGAGTTTATTAAAAGTTTGCACCGACCAAAATCGACTTCTTAGCCAAACTTTTGACCTGTTGCAGGCTGACTTTGAGCCACTGCAGCCAATGGGCGCGTCTAGAGCCGCCCACTTTTCATCTCGTTTCTTCGTCCTTTGGCAGGAGCAACCGTTGCACAAAGTTCGCCGCGACAGCCAAGTTTGCTGCGCTTCTGGGCTAAATTGTGTAATTAATTGGGAATGCCAGGCTCTGAGTGGGACAATGTTGGACCTTGGGCCAAAAACTGTTGTAATTTTCACAATTAAATTCCGGAAATTTTGTTATGCTTGCCACTGAAGGGTACTTCTGGCCAAAACAAGGAGATTCTAGTTTTTAAAGTCCTTCAAGTTGGGTTCAGAGAATAGGAAGTGTTTTGAATACTGTTAGAGGAAGATTTAATTTAGATTTAAGAAAATCAAAATACTTGATATAATATTAATTACGTATTTTAATTAATGTATTTATGTTGTATTTTAAATCTTTATTTTTCCCTTTCTATTAATATAAATTTGTATAATCAAGAGTTTCCCTTAAATGAACACCTTTGACTAACATTTAAAGTCTATTTATGAATCATATATTGTGCCTTGACTTTAATTGCTTAAATATAATATATATATATTACTTTCAAACCCAATCAAATCCCCTTACAATCACAGTTAAACGTCATAATTCTTAGCCTCAGGAATTGCATCAATTAGGTTTTGAAGATACAAAAATAACACTACAAGTTGACTTAATCCGCTTTTCTTGAGCGACAAAAATTTGCTGGAGGCAACAGAAATCGATAGTAATCATGAGGATTATAAAATTGGCATGTGGTAAGCGGAGAAATTCACATGACAGTCGATATCGTGAGTTGATGTGGCAGCAATAAGTGCCTGTAATCACCTTCTACAAGCTTGTCGGTGGGTATGCACTGGAAATTAAATAGTTGAAACTAAATAATTAAATAATAAGTGGTTTGAAATTAAATACTTGAAACGTAATAAATAAATAAGTGGTTTGAAATATATAAAAAGAGTTTTAATAGGGTTTTTAAAAGGGTTTTAATAGGGTTTCTAATGGGGTTTTGAATAGGGTTTTAGAGAGAGTTTTGAATAGGGCTTTGGATAGGGGTTTGAATAGGGTTTTAAAGAGGGTTTTAAAGAGGTAAATATGGTTTATGAAGGCTTTTAATAGGATTTTAGGTAAATGTATAGTAGATACATATTTAATATCGGTTTCTGTTATTTTACATTAAACTTATTAAATCTCACGCTGTATCTTTCACAAGTTTAAATATTAATTACAAGCATCTTAAACTGTAAATACTTCTATAAATTTGATTTCAAGTGCAAATGTTGAAATGCAGATGCAGTTACAGCTACAGATACATCTTTAGATACAGATACAGCCACATTTACAGCTAAGGACACAACTACAACTACATGGCATGCCGATTTAATTTGCCACAACAGTAAGCCGCCTAACACGGAGCTCTTCTTTCCTCGGAACTCGGGCTCAGAAGCTTCTCGTAACTCGGAGCTCGAGTGCTGGGAAAACTTGTATAATCCAATGAAAACAAGCAGCTCAGCTGCGATTGATAAGGACGACTCGGACTTCAACTAGGAGTTGGGAGTTGGAGTTGGAGTTGGACTTCGGGAAAGCAACCCTTTCTAAATAATACCGTATTTATCCGGACAGCCGCTTGGCTCATTTGACTGCTGCCAGGACGACAGGATAGGACATTGTCCTTCATTTCTCGTCCCTCTTCCCCTTTTTGGCATTAAATCTTCGGCTTTGCCTCGTAAATACTTTGCAAAATGTTCATTTTAAGTGATGGAATTCATACTAGAATTCATACTGGAATTCATCGGAATTAAATGGGGGGGTCTTTGGGTTAGGCCCCGGGTATCGTTGAGGTGACAACATTTTGCCAAGTGCAATTTACAGTAAAATTGTATGCATAATTTCCGTTATGACACTTGCGGTGTGCACGGAGACCCAAACACACAGACGGACACTAGCTGGAATTTGAAGAGGCAAATGTATTTGCAGACTGATGCATAGATAGATGTGGTTACACATTCCTAAACACTTAGAGAAAATCCACTAAAAAATTGGGGAATTTTTGATAAATATTAAACAAATGAGTGCTTTGAGTATTTTGTTTGATTTTCATGTCCTTGCTGGATATTCAAATTTTAGTCAGAAGCTTGCAAATCAGTGAAGGAGTTATTATTATATTAGGATTTCAGTTTGGCTTAGAATTTAATATTTAACAGTTAAATTTACATAATTTATAAGGCAATATAGAAAATTTCAAATGTTAAATGCTTATGAAATGTAAGCCAAATTATTGTCAAATACCTTAAATTTCCTTGACTTTTAAGCTTAAATCTTAGAGTAGTTTTCCATTTCATTTGTATTAAGAATTATTAATTAATTTCTTGATTTTTATGATTATTTTTCTGCCTGCTTTTTGTTTAGTGCATTGCTTTATTTTCTAGGGGATCTGTAAGTAACTGGACGAGCCGAAATACCAGAGCTGCCTGCAGGCAGCATACTAATTTATGTTATCCGAGCCACTCCACTCCACAAAGTTGCTGCCTTTCGGGTGGTATATATTCTGTATATATATATATATACAGGAATCAGAGTCGCAATACTCGTAATTACAAATTGCCAGATTCAGATTCAGAGCCAGAGCCAGAGCCAGAGTTCAAAATTCAGCATCCCGCAAGCCCCGACCAGTTGATATCCGCTTTAAATCCTTTTAATGCCCGCGCGCATCCTTTGATTTTTGCAATATCAATTAGCGTAAAACGCGTAGGCCGCCGAAGGGAGAGGGGCCTGTAGATGGGGCGCGTTACAGCCCATAAGGATTTACAGCTGCTGATTATTTCATTAGGCGAAAGTAAATTTAAACGCCAGCCGCACGTTAAATTTATGTTAATTTCCAAAGGGCTGGCAGCCAAAAAGGGCTGCCAGAGTGGCATAGACAAGGACCAAGGAGCCGGAACCTGCGGGGCTATAAAGTGCTATAAAGCACAGACAGACAGCACAGCGAAAAGGCAAAAGGATAACTGTATATATATACAGGGATAAGTACTAGTACAATCCTGACATGATTTTTCTATTTTATAAAATATTTTAGAAAGTATATCAGCTTCTTTCTTTCATTTTGTTTCTAAATAAATATATCGTTGTGCTACAAATATCACGCAATAATTCCATGATTACTTTATAAACTATTACATATTAATTATTAATAATAATTACCCGGAGAAGAGGTTTACCCAGCCAGTAAAGAGACAAACGGATAACTGAATAAATATAGAAAAAAGTACTAGCATAATCTCAACATGATTTTCTATTTTATAAAATATTTTATAAAGTATCTCAGCTTCTTCCATTCAATTTATTTGTAGAAAACCATATCTTTCTACTATAAATCCCACGAAAAGATCCATGATTACTGCATAAACAATAAGAATAATAATTATTAATAATAATTACCCGGCGGAGAGGCCGTTGCCAGGCCAGATAGTGAGACATACTTGCTAATGGTTGGACTCCGAAAATGAATTCCCCGCCAGCCGTATCTGCCGGCTCACTTGACACAGAAAACATCGGATCTATATGCTATATACATATATGGATGTGCATATATCCCCTGGGCATCTCTAGTTCGTCATTAATTAACAACAAATCTGTGTTGATAGTCCGGCGAGCAAAACAAAAACAGAAACAAAGGCAGAAGAAGAGCGAGAGCAAGGTGCCGCCGGGCCTAACCCTTGCTCCATCTGGGACCCTGCGGCCTGACACTGCGTGCCACTCGGCGACACCGATACAAAGATATAGAACCGATCGGTTCGCCGAAAAACCTCGCACATGTGTCGCCGCCGATCGGATCAATGGCAACATCTGGCGGCGAGTTGGATGGACCGAACCGAACCGGACCGGACTGACGTACGTGTCTCCGGCGGACTAATGAAGCCGGCAGCGGGTTAGATAAGCCACGGCTAATTATTCCCCAAGGAGTCCAGCTCGATACTCGGATGGAATCAGTGGAATCACTCGGCTTGGAGCGTCTCTCCATGAGGTACTGTGTTTTTATTTTGGGGTATGCTTGGTTTCTGATGCATTTTGCATTTAGATCTAAGGGAAAAATAATACTTTTTATTGGGTAATTACTTATTATAAAAGATTAGTTGGTATAGAGAGAAAAATACAACTTGTAGCTATTTAATTATTATGAATAAAAGTATATACAAGCTTTTAAAATATATATTATAAATAAATATTGGTTTTTATTAATTATTTACATTTTTAAACATTTTTCTTTGAAATTTGAAAGCACATATAAATTTATATAAAACCTAATCCCAGGGTATTTACTAGTTGCCATCTCTTGACCCTTATCCCTATATCTCCCCCTAGATAGCCGCTGTGTCCGGATATATTATAAATATTTGGACACTTGCCCGGACTCAGCTCATTGGCATCATGGACTTCTTTGCAACCGGTGGCTTCCAGCAGCTCTACAGCGATCTGGACGATGAGCAGGAGCCGCTGGCCATTCTCGCCGGGCTACCAGATGATCCCATTAGTTGCAGCTTCGAGTGCACCTATCCAGACGCCAGTCTCGTGGCCGATTGCCATCACCTCGAAGAGTCGGATTACTACGGCATCATCACCTTGGACAGCAATAATAATAATAATAACAATTCCGAAGTCTTGACTGCCGAAGATCATTCCTTGTTCATTGACTTCAATGACTTGTCGTCGGTGTGTCCGCCGGACTTGAGTGACTGGGAGCAGCGGCTGCTGGACAATTATGTGGAGATTCCTGAACTGGTGGACTTTCTGCCGGAACGGACGCCGCTCTGCACGGATAACTGCGTGGATTTCCTGGAGGAGAGCAACAGCAATCTCCGACTGGCGGCGCCACCATTAGCAGCTCCTGAGGAGCCAGCGGCTTCTGCTGCTACTGCTGCTGCTGCACCCCGAATGGGTCAGAATGCCGCCGGGGAGCGGGGCTACCTGTGCACCTTCGGGGACTGTGAGAAGATTTACGCCAAGCCCGCCCACCTCAAGGCCCACCTGCGCCGGCACATGGGCGAGAAGCCGTATGCCTGCAGCTGGCCGGAGTGCACGTGGCGCTTCTCCCGCTCCGACGAGCTGGCCCGCCACCGACGCTCCCACTCCGGGGTGAAGCCGTACAAGTGTGACTACTGCTCCAAGTGCTTTGCCCGATCGGATCACCTGACCAAGCACCGAAAGGTCCATGAGCGAAGGCTCCTGGCAGCCACCAGAGCCGGCAGACTGCTCTCCGATGATCTGTATGCGGTGAGGCCGGGCAGGAAGCGAAAGAATCAGTTGTAGTTTTATTTTAGGATAAAAATCACCTTCATTTCTACTTTTTATATTTATTTTTATACTTTTTTTTAACATGCTTAACTTTACTCTTTTTTAGCTTAAGTGTCGCCAGTTAATTTAACATTTCCTACTTTTGTGATAAATACAAAGAGCATTTCCATAAAAGCACATGTTTTATTAAATAATGCCACACTTTAACCATTAGTTAAATCATTTCGGATTACAGTTTGTTTCCTCTTTTTTTTTTGTCAGGCGATAAACATATTGATTTAATTACAGAAATCATAAGCCAATGGTTAATTCATTTTACAGCTGCCTGAGTTTTGAACAAAAACAAAAGTCTGTTTAACAATATGATGAAATAAGTTCATTTATTGGCGGCCAAGTAATTAATTTAAGTACATAATGTGGGGAATAATTTGCATTTATTGAATTTAATCGGATAAAAAGGGGTTTGTTTTTTAACAGCAGTATTAATTATTTATTAAATTTGTATATATATAGATAGAGAATACTTTAAGCTTAGTGATGAAATTTATAAAGAAAGTATAAACTTAAGACTCTCCTGTGAGCCTGAAGCTGTAATGTCATATTCTTGTGGAGTTTTCCTTAAAGGATTGCCAGGCAAAGGTATTTTTCACCTGTTGAGCCAGGAGCACTTCTGGCCTTCTGTTTCAAGTCAAAGGAACCGCTCCTGCTCCTGCTCATCAACCTACAGGTGATCCTTAACAGAAAACCCTTTTAGAAGCAAGGAATCTTCGTTAATTAAGTTACTTTGCCAAGAGTTAAATTTAATATAAATATTCACAAATTAAATAAAATAAAAGGGGAACATAGAGGAGGCAGCTGGGTAGCTGGGCAGTGACTGCCGTGATATAGCACCCGCCAAGGACTCCCGGCTCGCATCCTTTATGCGCTGTCATATCGCATACTTTACGGCTTTCAGGGCGAGTGCTTTTGTACATTTGAAGTGAATTTACAGCGCAACTTGCTTGTATAATGGCATTTACTTTATGCAAACATTGCATTGCCGCCTCTGAGAGGGGGGAAAGCGGGTGCCCCAAGGAGACCCAACCCCCAAACAATTATTGCCGCCCTCGTTAAGGATATAGCTCCACCCTCCCCCTTCCTGCACGGTAGGAACTCTCCCCTCCTGCTTATTCGAAAGTAATTAGCATAAAAATAAATACCACTCATTAAGTCATGTTGTTTTTATCTATTTACTGTTTGATATTGCCGTCGTCGTCGTTGTCGTTGCCGTTGTCGACGTCTTCGGAGTCCTTGTTTTTGTTTTTCTTGGCGTTGATGTCCTCGTTGGTCCTTCCCCCCGTTTAATTCCCGGGCAGGCGGGACCTTGGTTATATAGAGGTAATATTGTGGAAAGGGTGGAAAGGGCAACTCCTACTCTCGGTATTTGCATAGATGCAGCACCACTGCGAGGAACTGGTTCAATTAGCCAAGGAAAGAGAGAGAGGGGGAGAGGGGAGAGAGGAGGAGCTGCCACTTGCAGAATAGGTCCTGGGGAAGTTACAAATTAACTACACATCGAATTAGTTTGGAAACTGTATGCTACTGAGCTTTAATTTGTTAATTTTGGTAGAACAACTTAAGGTTTTTATTTAAGGAAATTGTAAGGAGTTGTAATACTTTTTTGTTAGGAAAAAATACAATTAAATATATTTAAGAATACAATTAAATATATATTATAATATAAATATATATACAAATTGTCAAATTTCAGAACAGAAAAGGTTGTTTAGAGAGTCTTCTTTGCTTTCAACGGAGCTTGTCTTCATTAAACTCAGTTAATAAATACAAAATAAATTATAATTTAAGGAAATTAACATTATATAATTACAAACCCCTTTTTAAATAAATCAATATTCAATTATACAACAAATTTAAGTATAAAAACAGGACTTTCCCATGTAAAACCCTTTCAAATTAGCAACTGCCACAGCCCCAAGCTCTAACGATAATCCAACACCTAAAGCCTTCGATAGACCATTCCAAATGAATGACTGTGATAGCTGGTTAGATGGTAAAGGATGGCTCCTTCCCAGCTGCAAGGATAACTCCTGCCCAGCTGCTCAGTATCGTTTTTTAACCCAACCCAACATCCGATAAGTCGTCTCAGCTTTGCTAAGGATATCTGCTTTAGCAAGTAGCTCGCCGCTGGCTTATGGATAAATTTGCTTTTTGTCGCTGCCGCTGAGCTGGGGAATTCCGATTGCAATTTTAATTAGATGCCACACACACACACACACACACACACACACTACATATATCTTGGGATATATGTGCGGCATAATGGAGGTGCAGATACACACACATCCTTGCACCAGGGAAACACGGATACATCAATGGGAGGACAAAGCGCGGTGTAGTGGGAGAGAGAATTCAATTAAATGTTCATCAAAAACTACAAGAAAAAGTGTTGAGTGTGAGCGTGTGAGTCCGTGGATGGCGGGTCTAGAGAACAAAGGATAAGGACAAGGACATGGGAAGAGGAGGAAGGGGAGGAGCAGGAGCAGGAGCAGGAGCAGGGCATCAGCAGGACCTTGATGATGACAATGGCAACGCCTGTGTAACTCTGCGGCTCGCTGACTTCTGACAGCAGTGGCGGCGAAAGGGGTGAGTTTTTGAATAATTCTTAAAATATTATATTAATTTAACTAAATTTATAATTATTTATTTAATATTTAAAAGGAAAAATATTTAAGTAATTTTTTAAAGAACAAAAAGCTCTCCTTTTCAGTTATATTTGGCATTCGCCCCTGAAAGTATCTGCAAATGTATCTGTTAGTGTAGCTGTGACTGTATCTGTATCTGTGACTGCCTCTCTGCCTGTGTCTGTGTGTATCTGTGTGTGTGTGTGTATATTTCTAACTTTGTGTCTGTGACTTGGCTGTAATCAGCAGCAGAAGCTGAAGAAGACGAAGAAGGTAAGGCAGCCAGCAGGAAAAGCACAAAAGTTATAAAATCCCAGATATATAGTAATTGCAACAGTTCTGCCTTTGTCTCTGTCTCTGTCTCTGTCTCCCTCTATCCCCCTCTCTCTCTCTATCTCTTTCTTTCTCTGTTAGTGTGTGTGTGCTGGTGAAAATAAGCAGGAAACTGGAAATTACAAATGATACGGAAATAATGCGATATCATGAATCATTTTTACGAGAATCGAGACTTCGATTCTCAGGGGCCAGCGATTGGCAAGGGGTTTGCCGATGAGCTGCCACACAGCTCTATATATATATGCATATATATACATACATATAATATATATATGAACTATAATATAGGGTACATCTGGGCTACAGGGATATACTGCAGCAGCAGCTTGAGTTTGTGTCAACAAATTTGCATTGCATTGGGCGACCAACTGGCGGCGGCGACCACACAAATAATGTCAACAGCATTTCCACTCATCAATAAGTGAAATACATATAAAAAAAAAGAGAGAATAAAAAAATAAAACTGAAAATGAGGAAGGAAAAAGGAAAGATGAAAGAGGGGAAAGGGTGCAAGAACAGGCGAAGTAAGGGGATAAATTCAGGGCGCATCGGGTTCCGTTCTGGTTCCATTTCCATCTCCAGGCTGAGGCCAGGAAAAGCTGAAAGCTGAAGGCTGGCATATTTATTTTCCTGCTTTTCCACCCCTCTTCCCCCCTCTTCCCCCCTCTTGCCATCTTTGGCTGCTGCTGTCGCATTCTTGATTTAGCAAATTGACTGCCATGAAAATGCGGAAAACTTGCGGAAAAGTTGCCAGCGCTTAAAGCGAACAGGAATGCGACTCCAAGTTCTTTGGCCAGGTATTTCCACTCGGCCAAAAATTCCAACAAAAAAAAAAGAAAGAAGCCAAGGCAAAGCCGGCGATTGGAATGCCAAGGCCAAAATCAAAAAAATACCTTTAAAAAACTGTTTATTTCAATCACAAATGAGGGGCTTTACCTTTGCTTTTAAGTTTCTTTTGTTTTAACTATAGATCAATGGACACCTTTTGCTGAGTTTTGTTTAAGTATTTTAAGGTTAAATATATAATTACTTTACTTTCTTTTAAATACTTTTTGGATTGTTATTTGAAGGTTTTAAATATTTTATTAAACAACCAAATTCTTCTTATTTTTTCGCGTCTCAGTAAAATCTCAATTTTTTTATAAAAATAAGAACTTAAAATATAAGAAAAATCGTTTAAAATTCAACGAGATTTTTCCCTAAAAAAGTCTGTGTGAAAATCGTTTCTTCCTTGGTATTTTTCCACTTCAAGTGACCCCGTCACCACGCCCCTGAATCCTCCGCCCATTTGCCGTGTCAAGTGTCAACTGTCTGACATTCGATGTGGCGCCCAGGTCTCGAAATGCTAATGAACTTGGGTAATAAGTCGCCAGAACTCGGTCGGTCACCTTGCCACCACCTACCCCAAGGTGTGTGTGTGTGAGAGGGGGAGGAGGAGTCCTGGCCACGTTTAACAATTTGCAGCCTTAATGTGGCACCAAAGTGTTAAGGTCCATGTGGCCCATAAGTTGGCCGGCAGAGAGATGCTGGTAATGTATGTGCGGAGTACGTGTCGTGCCCATGCCCATGCCCATGGCCAAGGAAATGGCCACCGAAAGGGGTTGGAGGACAGGACTCCCGCCGAGTTTAATTATGAGCCCGACCCGAGCTATTAAAACAACTCTCTGGCAATATCTAATGTGGGTCGCAGGGAGGTGGGAGGTGGGAGTTGGGAGTTGGGATTCATCCCCCAAAAAATGTAGAGGAAAGCAACCAAGCAACACCCACTCCCTGGCAATAAACCTACCCCAACGAGAACGACCTTGTCCCCGGCAGGGGGTGGGCCTTGCCCATTTCGATATCGACGAAAAATTGCCGGCCATTGCCGTTCGAGGCTGGCAAAGGCAAAGGCAAAGGCAAACTGACTTTAAAGTGTAATTTCTGTGGTTACATTTGCCAAACATAAATCTAATGGATATTAATACAAGTTTGGGGCTCCAGATCCACCTCGCCGTACGTGAGCTCGTATATTTTACGTGCCCAGGGTCTTGGTTTAAGGTATGGGTAAGGGTAAGGGTAAGGGTACGGGTCTGGGTCTGGGTCTTCGTCCGGGTTCGAATCCGAGTCCGGCTAGGATTTTCGGGGGCCCCGACTAGCGATTTCCGGCATTTGCGGAGCCTCATTTCTGGTTTATTATAATTCAACACGAATGTGTGCGTGAGGGTTTTCGGATTCGGATTCGGCGGGGTTTCAGCCTGATACTCAAGGGGGTGGGAAGGTGGGGGGAAAAGGGGGGTATGATATAGTGGCCGTGTGGATCTGGTGGATCCACATTAGGTCTCGGTCTCGGGGCCACATCAAAATATTTCAATTTTGCAGTTCGCTTTTGCGGTGCTTTTGCCATTTCAATGTTGTTCGTCCACCGAAAAACCCCCAACCCGAACTGCACTGGGAGAAAAAGTAGGTACATTTATTTATACACTAAGATTTATTTGGGTTTTTTAATTATTTATTTGATTTTATTTATATTTAAAAACATTTTTCTGTACAATTTTGGCATTTATTATTTTAAATTAAGTTTGTATGTACTTTTTGGTTGTTGCCTTCTTAAATAAATATCTTTAAAAATTAATAAAATCTTCTTTTTATTTTAATTTTATTATTTCAACAAAAGCATTATTCATTTAAATTATTTACTATTTATATTTTAATAAATATATTTATATTTTGCTGAAATTGTAATAGAAATTCTCTAATTTTTTCTTTTAAGACTTTTTAAAAAGACATTTCCTTTTGGCAAAATAGATTTTCCTGTGCCCTTTATCAAAGTATTTTTCCAGTGTATTTATCGAGGGGGTGAGGTGCCAAAGGCTGGCTCTCCTTGGCTGCCATAAAAAAGGCCATATCCGGTTTGCCGTATGAGATTTAATGCGCTCCATGCAAAGCGCTCAGCTCTCATTTAAATTAGATCAGGTCCTGAAAGGCTGGTAAACAGGGAATAGGAAATAGAACAGAGAAAATAGAAAATAGAAGACAGAAAATAGAAAATAGAACGTAGAAAGTCAAGAATAGAACAAGGAAAAGCCAAGGCAAAGAGATGAGGGTGAAAATGTCTTAATTGCTTCACTTCCTGTCCTGACATCCCGAAGTTTGATTAAAAAGTTCGCACGTCACTCAATGAGGCTAATCAAACTGTGCGCGGCCGCTACAAAGCGAAAGTTTGTTTCAATCAATGCGGTTCTTATAGCTATATATCCCTTCCCATATCTATATATCTATATATATATATCTCTTTATATATCTGTACATATCCCTACATATATTGATGGCCGCAAATTCTGAGAGCAAAGTTGTAAACGAGCACATAAATAACTTGAATTCAGCCCAGGGGCTACTCGAACAGTAACTGTAACTGAAACTGAAACTGAAACTGAGACTGAGACTGGGACTGAGGCAAAGCTAAGGCCGCCAAAACGTCAATGGAATATCAATTTTAAAAGGGGGAAATCCCCAGGCAGCTGAGAATGCGGATACAGATAATAGACACGGACACGGACACAGATACGGATGCGGATGCAGAGATACAGATGCAGAGATACAGATACAGCTAAGAGATGGGAAATACGAATGCAGGCTGAATGGCAGGCTGTATGTATGGACAGTGGCTCATCCGAGGGGCGGCGCCGCCTTGAATAAATAAGAAATACTAAGCCAGATCCAGAGCCAGAGATGCATATGTGGCCACCGCCTCTCCTCTCCTCTCCGCTCCTCTCCTCGCCTGCATTCAGGTCTATGACAATAACTTGACGCTAAGCCCAAGTCAAAACTGAAATTGAAATGCAAGCTGGTGGATGCGAAACAACATGTAGAAGCCTCTCTCTCACAAACGGAATTGTGGCGCCAGGGGTTTGGATTTCGAATTCTGGGTGCTACGAGGAGATTGATGCATTGGGGATTTTGTGGAGCAGCGGCTGAGATGTAAGCCAGACTCAGGCTTCACTCTCCTTTATTTATTTGCAAACAATCGGAGTGCAGTTTTGCCTCAGCTTCCTTGCAGGCATAAAGTTGTACAAGGATCTTAAAACCCTGCTAATCTAAGCTCCCTTCCTCGATCTTCACGTTCTTAGCTTAGTCTTTATTTTTCTGCCACGTTTCAATGTCCTGCCAGTTGATATCCCTGTCAGCTTCCAATTTGAATGTAGCTGCCAGCACTGCCATTGTTATTTGCCTCTCATCTAATTCAATTATAGCCACGAATATTGGATCATAACTGCCACCCCCGACCCAGCCTTCTTCTTGCCCGGCTTGGCCTCGATTTTTCCCGGAAAAGTTCCCCAACAGCAGCCGGAGCAGCGGGCAAAAGGAATCAAAGACTCTGGTAGCAACAAATCTTTGTGCGGAAAAGAAAGAGCGACACATAGACAACAACTAAAAAAAAGGAGCCTGGCCAACGAAAATAACCCAAAAAAATATATACATATACATATATATATAAGAAAGGCAGGCAGACCAAGATGAAGCTGGAAAAATGCCGATAAACGGAAATACAAAACAAGAAACGTGCACAAATCTAATTTCCAAACAACACGCGCAGAACCAAACACAAAAAACGAAAATGAAATACAGCCGAGAGAGAGAGAGGCGGTGGAAAACTGCGGGGAAAACTGAAATATAGAAGACCAGAAAAGAACAACAACAACAACAACAACTGGAAAAACAATAACAAGCCAGGAAAGGCCGAGCTAAGATTCAAATACCCTGGAAAAAAGGATTTTCTAATAGGATTTCAAGTTTTTAAATTAACCAAAACTTGTTGAGTTTTTTAAGGAACAAAAACGTTCAACACTTTATATAAATTTATATTAAAATGTGTAGAGGAAAACTGTAAATTTAGTTAATTAATTAATAGTTTTCACAACTTATTTAAAATAAATTTAACAATTTAAATACATTTATATATAATTACCAAGTCAGTTATTTGATAAAAAATATTAATAAATATTTTTGAAATGGATTTGAAATTTTTAATAAATTCTTTGTAGAGTTTTTAATTAAACATTATTTGGTAATTTTTCTCATTTTACTCGAAAGTAATATACAAATTCTTTAAATATTTACCTACTTTCAAGTTCCTTTAATATTTTCAACAAATAAATACAAAAATTATATACAAAAAGGTTCCCAAAAAACATATTTCCAAACCAATATTTCCAGGGTACAAGACAACAACAGGACAGGACAACGGCATTGACGACGATGTTAAAATTGAAATGAAGACAGAACTGTTGGCGGCCAAGGCGGGAGCGAGGTGTGGAGCAAAGTGAA
The DNA here is from genome assembly GCA_008042585.1 of Drosophila punjabiensis. Classification (NCBI taxonomy): domain Eukaryota; kingdom Metazoa; phylum Arthropoda; class Insecta; order Diptera; family Drosophilidae; genus Drosophila; species Drosophila punjabiensis. Next base: position 115,963 of record VNJR01010935.1, read on the forward strand.
ACTTTTCAATATCCGCATCCGCTCATGAATAATAATTTATAATGGCCGTGCCTGCGCGTCATAAAAAAAAAGAATGGAAAGCGAGCGGCAGTGCCAGAAAAACCCCAACATTTCGTGCCACTTCGACTCCCGAGGACAACTTCTTGGCCTTGTCAGGGGCTGCCCAGGCGATTGATGTGGCTCAGCTGGGGGCGCAAGTGTCTAAACCACCTGCCAGCGATGCCCTGCCACCTCTCACTCCCCCCCAGGACGACCATAAAGCCTCAAGCTGCTGTCCTATTCCACAGTGGTTGCAGCAAGGATCTAAGGGATAAATAGTGAAGGACTTAATTAGCTAAAAATAGTCAATAAATATTTATAAAATATTAATAAATAAATATAATATATATTTTTAAGCTGGAGAGATCTTCAGATCTTTATCTGTATTATGTTTTTTTAGTCTTTTAAATTATTTCAAATATGTCTTAATTTATATCTTTAATTCTAGTTTTTTTGTGGAATTCTATTCCTTTTTTCCCTTACAAATAATCTAGTGTTTATTTAACTCAGTAATCACTGTACTTTGGCGTTGACAAATAAAAAGTCGTAAACGAAAAATGTAACTTTTGCTCAATGGCGAGTAGAGCAACATGTATAGGGTTGGTGTTCCCCGAGTGCCGCTCCGTTGATGAGTCTGTCACCTGCCACACCTTTATCCTTGAAAAAGAAAAAAAAAAACAGAGAAGAAAACCGCCTTCAACAGCTGCTGCTGCTGCTACTGGAAGCGGAAAAGTTTGTTCATACTGCGGCTTTTCCTGCTTTTTTTTTTTAAACTTATGAATATGACAGTAACTTTTAGCAGCAACTGTACTTAGTGATTGTGCTCGTTTTAAGTTAATGAAAAAGACACCTCACTCAGTGTTAATTAAATGCACAGCGGGGAAAAAACAGTATTTAAACAGGGTTCAAATTGTTATTATATGTAATGATTCAATTAGTTTGTTTAAAGGTTAAAAGCAATTGAGTTGAGAAAGCATTAAAATCATTTAAAATCATATTTTCATACTTCTTATTTCATATTTTCTACTTCTTTTACATGTTCTGTTAATGAAATCCTTGAAAGTTAGGCATTATCTTTCCCTGTGTCCTCGCAGGCAAATGAAATGTGAAATGAATCCCAGCCAATTATGTATATGTAACATCTACATTCCTTTTTAAGGACTGCTCTGGCCTTTATTACCTGACTGATGCTGCTTCCATTCCCGAAGATTTTCACGTAGCCATGATAATGATAAAACTTTGACTGGCTTTTTTACAAAATCACAGCTAGAGCCACTCCCCGCTTGCGTCCCATTTACCGCACATCAAATTCTTATTAGCGCTCAATTTCAATTGATTCGGCGGAGAGAGAGAACGAAAAAAAGAAACTTTTCCAATCAGCCCCAAACAATCCTTCTCGAAGGATGATGATGATGATGATGGAGGCAGGGGACTCCCCTCGCTTGCAAAAAACTTCTCGAGCTCTTGCCGAGCTTTTCTTGAAAACGCCCCGCTCCCGCCCCTCCGCTCCGAACCTCGCTAAAAACCCAATTAAACGCGTCATTAAATTATTTCGCAATTTGCATATATTTCGTATTTCGACTCAATAAAATTTCACACCTGAGTGGCCAGCCCCACGCGTGCACCTGCAACCAACCCCACCAGCAGCGCCTCGGAAAGCGGCATCCCCAGGCTCCCCTTAACCCTCGACCCCCGACCCCCGACCCCCGACCCACCCCCGTGGGCTTCATTAACCCACGACAAGTTTGCTCTTTTCCATATAAATGTACATATATTTTTCCCCGCTTCTTGTTATTTTTTCCTTTTTCCCTGCGTGTGAGTGTGTGTGTGCTTCTTATTTTATTTGTATTTTTATTTGTGTTTTTATTTTCATTTAGCATTCTTCAATTTGTTGTCGATTTTGTTCTTAAACTTGTTTTGCCACTGGCATGTGCGCCGGTGTGTGCCTTGAGTTTATTTTTCTGCATAAATATGTATTGTTAACGCATTACCTTAAATAGTTTTGCGGGTTTTTCTTGCGTTTTCCTTGGCAACTCAATTGGCCAGGGTCGCGAAGAGCTAAAAAAAAAAGAAAAAAACAAATATAATAATAATAAACTTTTGCCTCGGGAACTATACAAATTAAAAATGAAGCCGAGGCAAATTTCACCTTTTCAGTTATATTATATATTTTTTTTTGTGTTTTGTTTGCAGTGGTAATTAAACTTTGCAGAGTTTTTGCATGTTCTCAAATGGTTTCTTAGCATTCTACTGTGAGATGTGATTACAATTTGGGTATTAATTTTTAAGAAAATCAGACGAGACAATATCACTAAAACAACTATATATACCTCAAGATATAGCCATCATTTTAATCATTTGTCGAGTTATAAGACTCCACAGTTCGAAGGCCGCCACAGAGTGCTCCTCTGATTTATGAGGATATATACTTAAAAAAAAAACAGAAAACATCCTGCTACCCAATGCTCCTAAGGCCAGGTCGAATCGTATCCCTTTCCGGTGGCTGGAACAGAGCGAATGTTTTCTCTGGGGATCTCCCCAAATGACCCAGAAATGTATGCAATACGCATTTAATTCATTTTTTCACCCTTTTTTTTAATTTCTTCAAATATCTCAACCCAGCAGGGGGAGTCCCCTTCTGTCCAGCAAATGCACGCACAGTCGCGCACATAAAATAAATAAATACTGGCAAGCAACAAAAAAAAAAACAGCAAAAAAACGGGAAAAGCGTCTACATGAGTCGCATATTTAATTCCCTTCCTCGACCTTCCACCTCCCGCGCCTGTCACGAAAGGATTTTTCATAGCCTCCTGGCTTCGGGTGCCTTCTTTTTTTCTCTTTCTGTATTTTCAGTATTTTCTGCTGCTCTTCACTGTATTTTGTTTTGCTTTCATGTTTTATGTTTCGTGGAGAAAGAGTGACACTTGTAGGTTATATTCCCTTGCAGCGTATTCTAATTTCAGTCAGAAGCTCAAAACGCTCTGAAGGAATCATTTCCGACCCTATACAGCATATACATATATATTCTTGATCAGCATCCGAGTCATCCAACAGCCAACTTTTTTCAATATTTGTATCTTTAAACTCACTATGCAGATGCGTTGACGCAATAAAAACAAGCACAGAAAAGCTTTGCGAGTTGAAATTAATGCATTTTTGACTGAGCTATGATCAATTTGAAACTGCAACTGAATTTAGCTTCCTTTTCTTGTTTAAAACTTTTTTTAATAAATTTTATAATCATTTTTTAAATATATTTATATTTAATTTTTAAATTTTTCAGTATTTTTGCAGTGCTGATTTGCAATACAAATAAATGTATAAAATTAGAACGGTGTGTCAGTGTTCGCTTTTGGTACATGTTCTACTCCTGCTTCTTGTTAAATTTCACTTTGTGCATACTTTATTTTTATTTCCTTCATTATTAATCTCATGTTTACACACCAGAAGCGCAGCATCAGCCTGCAGTGGAAAATTATTTAAATTTTTTCAAACATGCAGCGACTGCGAGTGCAAAAGTTTTATTATTTAATGAAGTGCGATCGTAAATCACATTAATTGCTCTCTAGATGGCCCTGTCACTGTTCAATATGGCGGCCTGAAAACCAAAATGGCTGCCGTTATAATGGCCGCCAGATCGAGAGCGAGGAAAGAAGGTGACAGAGACAGGGACAAGGACAGACTGATTGCCAATCGAATAGACATTAAGGTTTAAACAAAAATTGTGTTGGTCCTTTAACAAAAATGTAAACCAAAATGGAAAGAAAGCTAACATCTATTTGAAAAATTCTAACAGCTATATTCAAAAATAAATTATTCTATACAAAAAAAATTTTTAATTGAATTAAAATCTCCCGCTACATGACTTTTGCCAGTGAGATGCAATTTTGTCCTAATATTGTTGTACATCTAAATGAGCATCACTGACGGAATGTTAGTTGCCCTTTTGACCCAATGATTTAATATAGCTAAATGTCCATCCATAGCTAAATGAGCATCACTGGTATTAAGCGAGATGGCTTGTGGGATGCCAATTTCTCCTAATAGTGCAATATAGCTAGATGGGCATCACTGGTGGCATGTGAGCATCTCCATTGACAAGTGAGATGCCATTTTCCCCCAATAGTGCAATATAGCTAGATGAGCATCAGTGATAGAAGGTAAGATGCCTTTACCCCCCAATAGTGCAATATAGCTAGATGAGCATCTCTAATGCAAGTGAGATGTCTTTACCCCCCAATAGTGCAATATAGCTAGATGAGCATCACTGGTGGCACGTGAGCATCTCCATTGACAAGTGAGATGCCATTTTCCCCCAATAGTGCAATATAGCTAGATGAGCATCACTGATAGAAAGTAAGATGCCTTTACCTCCCAATAGTGGAATCTAGCTAGATGAGCATCTCTAATGCAAGTGAGATGCCTTTACCCCCCAATAGTGCAATATAGCTAGACGAGCATCTCTAATGCAAGTGAGATGTCTTTACCCCCCAATAGTGCAATATAGCTAGATGAGCATCACTGGTGGCATGTGAGCATCTCCATTGACAAGTGAGATGCCATTTTCCCCCAATAGTGCAATATAGCTAGATGAGCATCACTGATAGAAAATAAGATGCCTTTACCCCCCAATAGTGCAATATAGCTAGATGAGCATCTCTAATGCAAGTGAGATGCCTTTACCCCCCAATAGTGCAATATAGCTAGATGAGCATCACTGGTGGCATGTGAGCATCTCCATTGACAAGTGAGATGCCATTTTCCCCCAATAGTGCAATATAGCTAGATGAGCATCTCTAATGCAAGTGAGATGTCTTTACCCCCCAATAGTGCAATATAGCTAGATGAGCATCACTGGTGAAATGCCAGATGCCTATTTGCCCCAATATTGCAAAACAGCTAAATGAGCAGCATCACTGGTGCTGAATCGGCGGATCGGCCTCTTTTCCATTTCATGTAACAGGCGAACAGAAACCAGTGGAAGGACGACATAAACTGGTATAAACTGTTATATTTTATGTTATCCACATATGAAGACTTATACCTTTTTTTTTGCCTACAATAAGCAAATTTTTGCAACAACAACCTTTTTTGAAAACCTCTGTACAACAACAATACTTTTCCCATCAATCTGCACGCAATTTGCCCGTTTCCCTATTTTGGGTAACAGGCGAACAGAAAGCAACAGAAGGCGACGGAGATCTATTATAAACTGTTATAAAATCCATTTGGACAAAATATGGAAAAGCCATCTAGCGGCCGATTTAAGAACTAATCGTATGAAAACTTTTTTGATAATATGAGTTAAAGCCATCTAGCGGCCGGTTAAAGATTAGTAGAATTTTTTAGATAATATGAGCTAAAGCCATCTAGCGGCCGATTTAAGAACTAATCGTATGAGAACTTTTTTGATAATATGAGTTAAAGCCATCTAGCGGCCGGTTAAAGATTAGTATAATTTTTTAGATAATATGAGCTAAAGCCATCTAGCGGCCGGTTTAAGAACTGATCCCTATTAAAATTTTTAAAAATTATATGCGAAAGCCATCTACCGGTCGGTTTGAAAACTAATCGCAAATAATATAAGCGCAAGCCATCTAGCGGCCGATTGAAGAACAAATCGTAGTCGAATTTTTTAGATAATATGAGTTAAAGCCTTCTAGCGGCCGGTTTAAGAACTGATCCCTGTTGAAATTTTTAAATAATAGGAGCGAAAGCCGTCTACCGGCCGGTTTAAAAACTAAGCGTAGTATAAATTTTGAGATAATATGAGCGAAAGCCATCTAACGGCTGGTTTAAGCACTAATCGGATCTCATTTGTTAGACCTTATATGGCGGTTGTTTTTCTATATTGTTGTTTTTAGGTAGTTATTGTTGTTGTTGTAGGCTAGAACAAGTTTTCAGTCTTGATATTTTCAGAACAAATTATGGAACTCCTCGACATCATGCACCAGCAGCACAGTCAGCGCAAAATCTTTTAATTAAGTCAATGATACTACTGCCTGAAAGTGTGTTAGAAATAAACACAGACCCAATATTTAGTGCATCTTGAAAGCATGCAATGAAAATAAATATGCTAAAATAGTGCATCTTTTAGGCTGAATGAGCTTCGGTTTCCGGAGTTAAATTCCCCTCTTGCTTTATGCTGATTTTAATAATTATTATTTTTCCTATTGTCTCTATAGAATAAAATAATTCTAGAATTACTCTAAAACCCTGCAAGAGTACAAAAATCTTGTTAAAATGTAATTTAAAATTGACAGAAAAACAGGTAGAGACAACCGAAAACTTAATTGAAATGAGAAAAGGGTTCTCCGACTCCCTCCTTTCTCTCTCTCTCTCCCTGCGGAAAATAAACGTATTTCTGAGGTCAACCGCAAAAACACTCGCTGAAGGGGGCGCAGAGGGAGCCCCCTTTCAGCGCCACCTCTGCCACTGATAAAGTTCAAAAGTGAATGCTTTTTAGTTGCACAAATTGCAAAACAAACAAAATCCGACCACGAGAAAAAAGCATAACAACGGGAAAATCTAAAACAAACCACACACAAACATTAAGTCAAGGCAGACCAAACAAAACTGTCCCTTGAAAAAGGTATAAGATAAAAAAAAACAAAAAGCACACACTAAACGCTTTGGTCCAGCCAAAAATGTTGCACCCACCAATAGCCGAAGAAAATCTCTGAAATAAAGTGCAACAAAAAAGTGGACAGAACGCCCAGGCGGGGGTCATGACTGCTGAGTACCCCGTAACTTTTATTATTCAAATTATTCCACATAAAAATAATATGTCTTATACATATAATTAATGATAAATGCTAGCAAATTTCATATTATTTTTTACTGTATATTAATATTTGATTAAATTTAGGCTGAAGGATGAAAAATTCATAATTCATATTATCAACATTTTGCAATCGATTAAGAACGAGGTTTTTAGCGTATTAAAAGGGGGATGGGAGCAAATTTGAAACCGTGTAAGACCGAGTTCGTGCCAAAAGAGTCCGTGTTAAGCGAGGGCCAGGTGTACATAATTTAATTGTTTAATTTTCATAAAATGTATAGATAATATATAGATAATATACCCATCTAAAGGCAGGTAAAAAGGGTGGCAAACAACGGCGGCCCTCGCATGTAAGTGCACAGAATATAACTGCTTTTAGTTTCCGCTTCCGTTTTAATGCACCGCGCATCGTGGTCGCACTGGTCGCTGTGGTCACGAGGGGCGGGCGGTGCTCACTCCTGTCCAGGACATAGTGTTAGGGATTGCGATTGGGAGTTTTTCAGGGGCTTGGCTAAAAGTGGAGGGTGGTCGCAAAAAAATACAGGCGGCTATTGAAGAAGCAAGCCAAAAGTGCGGCTTGTTGAATGCTCTGAGTGCCAAAAGGTTTTGCCAAAGTGCAGCAGGGCAAAGATCAAAAAAGAAAGAAGAAAGTAAATGAAAAATGAAGGATATCGAAAGGAAAGGAGAAGAATGGAATTGCTACACAGACAGGGGATCATCTGCAAGCCAGGGAACAAATTATGTTTTAAGATTGAAAAGGAACTTCATCAAATAAAATATTCCAAGAGAAAAAATAGGAAAAATGCAACCTAAAAGAAGTACTAAATTAAAAAATGCTGTAACAAAGAGTATAGATTAATATTCATATCAAAAGATACAGCTCTCTAAAAACCTTGAACAACCCAACTCCCAAGTTTTCCAAATATATTAAAAGAGTATTTCAAGGGCGATGCTAGCCTTATCCCTCGTTCTATATGGGACTGGGGAGCGGGACATATGTTGAGACCAGAGCAAGTTGGTTACATTTCTCGAATTGGTCTGGTTTCGGTTTGTTAGTGGGGGCTATGGCCATGGAACTGCCAACTGCGAACTGCAAACTGTTTTTGTTTGACGCTTTTATGTGCGATATTTTGTAATTTTATTTGTTTGGCTCGCAGCTTTTTGTGCGGAGCCCGCTTCGGGGTGGGATATTTGTCGCGACCTTAGTTTTAATTGACACATAAATGGGGGGAGGTGCCACATAGACACACATCCATATATACACACATATTCACATATAACGAATGCTTGAAGCGGAAACTGAGTTTTGTCCGCCATTTTTCCGCTAGATTTTAGCGTCATTGCGGCGTGACATGAGCAACTTCCGCTTTGCACTTTGCATTTCCGGCATTTACAGCGAACGGACAAAGCAGCCGTCATTTGTCAAGAGCAGCAGCAGGAGCAGGAGCAGGAGCAGAAGCGGTAGCTTTCGAAGGACATCTCGCCAACGCACATCATCAGTTGCACGTCATCCACAGCCCCAAAGACTCCATCAATCTGATGGGAGCGGGACAAGTAAATTGAAACTCCATTGAAGGCTGGCAAAAGCCAGAAAAAAAACGGAAAGAAAACAGGAAATACAAGCCGGTGACAAAGGAGCGTATTAATTACTGGCAATCGATTCGGTCTCTCATCAGCAAGTACAACTTCATCAGGGCATCAAAAGAGCTCAGAGGAAGTGCCTCAAAAGGCTAAATAAAGTTACTTTTACTGATATTTATAATTTTAAATATCTATAAAAAATTAAATGAAATTTTTACAGTACTAAACTCAGTGTAAATTTGATTTCTTTTAAAACAATGGTCACATTAGGCTTCTTAAAAGTTGTGCTGATTTATAAAACACCTTCTTTTATTAAAATGTCAAACTTTCCTCTCATTTTTACAGCAATAGATATGAAATAATTTGGATAATGGCCACAAGAAATAACTTCAAGTTGCTTAAGTGCCAAAATGAATAATAAACACAACCCAGGCGGGTTTCGGGTTTTTGGTTTCTGATATTTTCTAATTGGTTTGCTATGAATTTCCAGCTCGAACAACCCAAAAAACACACACTTTTCGAATAGTTTATACTCTCTAATTCTCTCTCTTCGGGCAGAGGTCATTGTCGCCTTCTGGCTTTTTGGGGTTCTTGCTTTATTTTTGCTTTATTTGGGCAGCTCCCGAGCTCCTCATTTATTCATGTGCAATTCTCGGACACCGTCGCCCCAGTCTGTGTGTGTGTGTGAGCTTCCACGTGTTTTAATTAGTTTTCCAGAGTTCATCAGCTTACCCCCATCCCTGGGGGCAGTTCCACCTGGATTTTTCACAAAAACACACACCACACACACAGCACTGGCCCGGCATTTTGTGAGCGATGGCCGAGACGCCTTCTTCTTTGTTCGTTCGTCTCCGAGTTCATTGCCGAATAATGAACATAACAAATCAACGGTTTGTCAGTGGAAGAACCTTGGTCCTTGGTCCTTGAACATGGTTTAAGTAATGCCAAGGTATTGAAAGTATTGCTCAAAATATATTTATTCCCTTTGAAATGTTGAATTATCAATTACATTATGACAACTTCAGTTCAAATTACAAATACCATTTTGTTGATTCAAATATTTTGGCACGTGTCAGCCTGTGGCTTGAAGGTGAGAAATGTAGTATATTTTTACTAATATTTTATATTCTTAAATTAACCTAAAAAAAAAAGGAAAATGAACCCGCTTTCACCTATTGCTTTCGTCATTAGGCCCAGGATTCAGGATTGGGGATGCCAGGCAATGGCAATGGCATTCCCTGCCGGGACTCTATGCATAATTTTTCAGCTCACTGAAGCAAAAACAAAGTGTTGACGGCCTTCTTACCTTCACCCACTCCGCCAGGTGCGACTACAAAAGTAATTACAGCCCCGACCAGCTGTTGCCCAGATTAATTGCCTCCAGCCTTAGGAAATGGCTCTAACTATTGTGGAATGCAGTGCCATTCAAGGGAGGCAGCAAAAAAAACATTTAAAAAAAAAAAAACAGAAACATTTGTAGCAAAAAAAAAGAGAGCCAGCAGTTGTCCAAATAATTATTACCTTAAATAGAATATACAAAAATGTGAGTTTCTATATTTAAGGTATGGAATTGAACACAAGTGGATTTGGTTTCGAAATCAAAAAGTCTGGCCATTAAGAAGGTAAGGTTATTATTAAGTAATTGAAACATATTAAGCTTCTTAAAGACTTCTAGAAATTCTTTATCATTAACAATGAAAACTAAATTAAATTAATAAAAACATGTAAAGCTGTTTAGTTAAATTCTAGAAATTATTCAACATTGAATTATATTCTTAAATTAACATGAACACATTTATTAGCTCATGAGGCAGTATAATTAATTTATAATTTTTAAATTTATACAAAAAAATAATACTAAAGCAATTAATATTTAAAAAAAAATTAAAATTTGGCCATTAAGCTAGTATATTTTTTATATAATTTATATTTTACTAAAAAAAATTTACAAATTCAAATAAAACTTAAGGAACACTTTAAAATAACGTAAAATACAAAAGACGAACTTGGTTGACATTCATTTAATTTTTAGCGCAGAAAAAACTGTTGAAATGTAACAAGATCTTTGACCTTTACCTCTGGTTTTCGTTTAATATTCAGCGGAACTCCTTTTATTTGATTTAATAAGGCGCAAGGTAAACAAGGCCGCTGCCCATCTGGGAAAATCGTTTTTTTTTTTGTTCACTCTCTTCGAGGAATTTTCGTGAAAACAAACAGAGGTTAAAAGTACAACAAAACGGGGAAACATTTCTCTGAAGAGCACAGGCCAAGGAAATGGAGTTCGAGTTTGCAGTTCCACTTCATAAGTAGCAGGAAAAACAAATCACATATCTAACCCTTTTTCGTTATTTTATTTCTACTCTAACAGCTGGAAAATGTATTTTACACTGTTTGATTTTACCTCAAAAAATAATATACATTTGAGAAGATTCTGATATTATGATAGAGAACTAATATTTCAACTAATGCAAAAATTAATCAAATAGTGTTTCAGGAAGTAGCAAAACGAAAGCCAGATTCTATTATTTTTAAGAAATTTAAATACAAAATATTTTATTTCTATAAATTTGAACTGTCTCACAACTATAACCCTTGTTATAATAGGGAAGTTACTAATTAATGAATTCTCAAAAAATAAAAATAGAAAGTAAAGCTAAGAAAAGGTACCTGAAAATATAAATTATTATATTTATATATATTTAAAAACTCTAGAAAAATTATTTTTAAAATTGTCTAAGCTTTAAAGTAAATGTAAAATATTTTTTAAGCACACAACAAAATTTTAAGAAAAATGCTTATCAATTCCTTATGTTGTACTTAAAGTAAAAGTTATATATTTTTTTGCACAAATATTTCTCAAATGCATAAACTCTCTGTTCAAGCTGAAACTCTTTTTTGTATGATTTTTCTCTGCCTTTTTTAGTCCCTAACATTTTGGTTATTACCTTGTTTTGGCCCAAACCTTCTCAATTTTGTTATGTACTTTTTCTTTTTTGTGTACAGGGCCATATTGAAAATGTTTTTTGGAGGGCATTGTGACTGGTGGAAATAAATGTTATTCAGCTCGGTTCAATTTGCTTTGGTTCTGGGCTCAGATCGGTGCCCTTTTCGCATATTTTTTTTCCAGAGTTTTGCGTTATGTGTGTGAAGCGAACGCTTCCCTTGGGGATTTGGGCAATCAAAAGGAATCAATTTGCCGGGGCCCCGGATGCGATAGGAAATGTGTAATTAAAACCGACTCCATGCACAAATTATAATTTCGTTAAATGTGTAACTTTTGCGGGGCCATTTTTTCTCGCTTTCCCGCTTTTCCGCCACCGAATGAATAACCCCCGCGGCCTCTGGGGAGGAAAATGCACTGAGAGCGCGGGGAAAATGCGAGAAAAATTGCAAAGGCAAAGGCAAAGGGCGGGGGAGAGGGAGCGGAAGAGAGCTGCAAATGAAAATTTGATTTGTCTGCATTTTAATGAGATGCCCCCGCGGCAGCGTTGATAATTATGTGTTAAAAACAAAAAAAAAAATAATAAAAAATGTGTGGAGAAGAGCAACTACTACTCGCTTTGAAACCTGCTGCCAGCTTTTGTAGTTTCGATTTTTTTGGGGGAAAGTGCACGTTTGTACATATATCGCATTTGCAATTATTTAGACAGGCCTGCGGTGCCTGCACCCATTTAATTGCGACATTAAACCAACCGCCGAATGGACCATTTAGAACTAAACTCAAAACTGAGCCCAGAAATGTATTTGCACGCTGCAACTGCAACTGCAACTGCAACTACTGCTGCATCATCAAATGTTTTCGGCCGCAACATGCAAATTAGCCAAGAACGTTAAATGGCTAATTCAATTAAAATTCTATGGCAAATAATAAAAATCAAATAGAGAGGGGGCCCGGGGCGGGCCCGGTATTTATGGGGGGGCGTGGCACAAGTAAATCAACACGAATAGCAACAAATCTCTGCCACACAGCAAATGAAGTTTATGTTTTTTAATTAAAATTCTTTCCAAGCAGCATTTTTATATGTTTTGCTTGTATTATTGTTTTTTTTTTGTTGCAATGTTTTTTTTTGGCTGAAAATATGGACCTAATAATACTCATTAAAATCGGTGGAGTAATTATGGAAAAGTTTTGAAATAAATATTATATTATATTATTAATATGTCTTCAAATTTAGTAAAATGTATTTTGGTAAGATTTTTTGTTTTTTTTTTTTTAATTTAAATATGTTTATATTTATAATTAAATAATTTTCTCTGTTTATTTCACTTAAAAAATATATATTGCTGTTTAAGGTAAATAACATAAGTATGAAATTTGTTAGCTGTCGCATTTTGTATGCCCATTTTTAAAGCCAATTTTTAATTTTTATTGTCTTTCAATTTAAATTTAAACCTCTTTAATATATTTTCTAATCAATTTTATTTATTATTTTTAGCTTTGACATGTTCTAGGTCCTTATTTAATGTTTTGTTTTAAATTAATTTTTGGCAATTTAAGAAAAATAAAATTTGTGAGCTATAAAATTGTTTGCCTATATAAAATATAAAGCCTAGTTTTAATTTTTAGCGATTTCAAAACCACATTGAAAACCGTATAATATGCTTTTTAAGCAATGTAAAATTGTACAGTAGCTTTATAATTAAAATTAGATTAAATTAAAATATAAATATATTTTAGTAATCTATTATTCTACTATTTTAATCTTTTAATATTTTTGCATTTATTATAAACATTTCTTATAAACATTTCTTTCCAATGAAATACCCCGATAAACCGCGAACATTCCCCTTGCTACCCATTGAAAAAATCCTAAACAATTGCTCTGTGCTAACCGCATTATGCGCAGGTGTGACCCAGGTGCGCGTTTGGCTATTTAAAAATTGGTCAGCGGTCATAAATTTTGGCCAATTTCGGCCACGTTAACAGAATGTGTCCATGTGTTTGTGACCCGCAAATGAAATCAAGCATGGCTGATGAGCACGAAGGTGCGGGCGGAGGAGGCGGAGAAGATGGCTGGATGCTCGGTTGGCGGTGTTTCCGTTTCCGGTGCTTCATGCTACACGCCGTGTGTTTGTGTGTGTGTTTGTTCGGACCGTGTTTATGTCCGCGTTTATGTTCTCTTTTCGCTGCCATTGCAGTTTAATGCGTTTTTAAAGCGTACGAAAATTATGTGCCATGTTTTTTGCACCTCCCCTGCCCGCCTGTTGCCCCTCTGTTTCTGTTCTAGTTTAAACTGAAACATATAAAAATAATTTATGGCAAATTATAAGCATATATAAATGGATGGGCGAAATGGAAAATGTTTGCATGGAATAAATTTTAATAGGCAGCGACCGTCCTGTATATACATTTTTCTACATTTATAATCCCGAATACGATGAATAAATAATCAAAAATGAAAAGAGCTTTACAATGGAGCAGGACGCATTGATCGGCTCTATCTAGATTTGACGATGATTTAAGGACTCTGAAAAAAATAGGACATATAATAAATGACTCTGAGCCTAACGGAGATATAGTTATATTTATATAAATATTTAATAATATTTAGGGCATGCTTCAGCTTTAAATGCGATTTATTTTCTTAGAATAAAAAGTCAGGGTTTATTGTGAATAAAAGTCTTCGTAAATGAAATCTAAATGATGTTCTTGTAATTTAAGTTTTAAGCACTCGATCTTAATTAAATTAAAATACAAATTTAATTAAAATAATCAATGTACAATCGATAGGCAAATATTCTGTTCTTATCTATCGATTGTTTGGCAAAGGTCTCCAGCATTTCCGGTGATCGATTCGCTCCTCGTTTTCGAGTGAGACCGAAAAACGAAGGGCTACGTCAGCGTCAGAAGGGCGAGCGATTAATTATGGCCAAACCAACTGGCAATAGGGGGTTAAGCGGGGTCCTTAGAAGGCACCCCCTCCACTCCACTCCCCCTTGCCCCCTTTTCGGGCGCACACATGTGACGTGTCGGTGTTGGCATAATATATGCATTCTTATTAACAATCTCGTCGCCATTCTGACTCTCAACAACTTTGGAACTTGGGGCTGCCCCAATTTAACCCCCCCTCCGGCCCAACCCTCTGCGGCTGCTTCATTTGGATGTGTAAACGTGTTATTTATTTTCCCCGGCCCCCAAAAAGAACAAAAAAAAGAGAGGAGAAGAGAAAAAAAAAATGAGAACAGGAGAAAGAAAACTGAATGTTGCCTTTTAAGTGGCAATAAATCAAATTGTCCTGTTCTCTGCCCTCTGGGGGGAAGCCTCCTTTGCTCCAAAGGATCCTAAGGATCCCACGGAGGAGGAGGAGGAGGAGGAGGGCGTGGCATTCAGTCAGCGAGCTGTTGGCAACTTACTTTCATATTTGACTTAGTCATAAAAGGCAAAAGCGATTCCCTTTCAAGCTAGCCAAGGCAAGGCTGAGAGCGAGAGCCACACTGCGCAAATAAATCACTTAAATTGCTTACCAATTTGCTGCTGGTGGCAAATCGATTTTCTTTTTATGGAAAATATTAATTTTTACCAATTTCTAGACAATTTTTTTATTTGTAAAATATAAGCAAGCTTATAAGCTTAAGCAACTTCTTAACTTAACAGGAACCAAAGGTTCTAAAACGCTTTTTACGCTGTCCAAAAGTATGCTATAAATTTATTACCTTACTTGACATATAATAGCATACTTTTGGGCCCTTAATAAAATAGTTTATTAATCTCTAGACTGAGACAAGTATTAGTTTAAGTCGTAGTTTGATCAATACTTTCTCTCTGTGCCGGGAAGCAGGGACTAAAGACTAAGGATCCCTCACCACCAAGTCAGTCAGCTGTAAGCCACTGGAGTGTAAGTGTGTGTGTGTGTGTTTGAGGCTGTATTGGAGTGTGTAAAGATGTGTGTGTGAGTGTGTGTGTGTGTGTGGCATCGCGGCTTTGTGTGCTGCGCTGTTTGTTTAGCGTTCCATAAGCTCTTAAGCTCATTTCGGTTGCGTTTTATTTGTAACTTGAGGCACACAACACACACACACACACACACACAGCCTCATATCCGCACACCAGCATACCCACACACCCACACACCCACACATCCTAACACCCTAACACCCATACCAAAGCTGACTTTATTTATTTAAAATAAAGCTGCCAAGCAGCTGAAATATTGAGTCAAACAATTGCAAGACGACAGCTGCAGCTTCAAAATTAAAGGGAAATCCAGAGATGGGATAAAAAGGTAAGTAAGTGTACTCCCAAGGTAAAGAAAATTGAAAAGCTATTGCGAAAATTGGTTAAAAAGTAAGTGTGAATAGTTTTTAATCCTGTTAATCAAAAATTATAACAAAAAGTAGCATTTTGGGTACAAATAGAAACTTTAATCCACAAAATAAAATTTAATTCAAGGGTAGATATGTTCTTAAGAAAATTTTGTTAATCTTATATACTTTGTGTATAAATAAATGTATATTGACTTGTTTGTAAGTCTTATTTAATATTACAAATTGTATAAAGTTCAAGGCACAATTTTCAAAATTATTTCATACTCTACAGGGTAAGCAAAAGTCGCAACAATCGCAATGTAATAACACCCATTTATTTATGCAAACAACGCCACTCCATTTAACCATTCCAGGTGCATGTCTTTGTGGTTCTTTGTGCGCTTAGTAACAACAGAATTTAACACCTTTTGATCGGCAGACAGCAAAACGACCTGAGGGTAGTGTGTGTGTGTGTGTAGTTGTGGCACAAAATAAATTCCTGTAAGCCTCACTGAAGGGCACACACACACCTCACACCCAGCCAGAGAGACTCGACAGAGTCCGACTTACATATGCTCGTTATTCATAAACTTAATGCCAAAGAGAGCATAATTTTCATTTTGCCAGCGTTCCGTTTCGGGTTTTGTTTGCCCCGTTTTGGTGGCACCCAACCAGTCACTAGAGAACCACTGAAAAAAACAACAAGGAATTAAACATTATGTTTCTAAACAAAAAAAGTATTAGAATCTTAAATTAGTTTTATCTTAAAAATAAAGAATATGCAAAGTCCGCTTATAGAAGGCAGAAGAAATAAATTAAATTCATTTTGTCTCTCTGTGTGTGTGTATATGCCCAGACTAAGGCACATAAAAGCCAAACATGGCCAAGAAACACAGGCAACAAGGTGCCACAAGGTTGGGTTGGGGAAAAAGGGGGCAATGGGAAATGGGAAATGGAAAAGCAGAGGCACAAGGGTAAGGGGCTGTGTGGCAAGAGCCAGAAACAAGCTGAAGGAACAACAATAAACTTGTGTAGCACTGGCGGTAAGTGGGAATTATATAAACATATACATCAGTGAGCAAACACACACACACACACACACACACATATACCTTGTATCCTCGAAACGCGAATGGCAGCTGTTGCGGCTTCATATCGCCGCTGAGATCGCCATCGCGCCATCGCACACGCGGCGTATGAGTAATATGCGTAGTCGATGAGCTCAGCTCACTAACTGAAAGTCTGAAGGAGTGAGAAACTGACTGAATGACTGCATGACTGAATGACTGCATGACTGACTGACTGACAACAAAATGGCGGACATGAAGTGAAGCCAAGTGAAGCATTATTGATACGAACTAATCGGAGAGGAAGTGAGGGGAAGACCTAGTCATAGTTGAAGTTTGATTTGGCAAAGAAATACTTGTAAGCGAAATAACACAAAAGTTGGCTTATTTATAAGCCAAAGAAATGAATATAAATATAAACATAATATATTTAATAATTTATCTAATATATATTAAAAGTATTTTCATTAATTTCATATGCTAAAGTTCCCAAATAAAACCTCAATCCAACTAATTTCATTTAAATATACAATTAACTTGACTTGAACTCCTACTATGTAGCTGCTAATTTATTTACCAATTTCTTGTATTATTTATTTAGTTAAAGATTAGAAGCACTTATGGTAATGACCCAACATTAATGTTTATAAACATGCTTTTGTTTTATATTATAGCTGCAGCAGTGGAAGCTTTCTTGATAATTCGAAAACTTCTTGGCTACTTTACGACTCCCGATAATCACTTTGGCTAATGCTGAAAGGTCTTTGGGGGTTGGAGTTTCTCCAAGGGAGTTCTCCTTTTTTTATATATATATCTAAACATATATATATACCTTTTTTTTTTGCACTTGCCTGCATTTGAACCGGAGGTTAGGGAGACGCTGTCGTTTTCTTATCTGCTTGTCGGGGCATTCGCTCGATTCGTATTTCAATTATGCATTCCGGCAGCATGACCAAGGATGCTGCAATGCATCCTTCCCCCCAATGTCATCGCCTTCCTCTGCTCCTGCTCCTGCTCCTGCCCGCGTCCTTTTCAGCTACAGAAAAATACAGAAGAAGAAAAACTAAAGGGAAAGCGAGAGAGAGAGAGAGAGAGAGTGGGTAGAAATTTTCTGTTACATTCCACATTCCGGTCATTAATACGCCATCAACAGCACCAGAAAGCTAGAGGGGGAAAGGGAGAGAGAGAGAGGGAGTGCTCTGCTAGAAAGGGAGAGAGCATCGCTGCTCTCATCGTCATACACATACATAGTTATAGTCATTGCCTTTGGGACGGACACACGCTGAAAGAAAAGTAATAATTGCAATTAAATAATTAAGTTAAGGCTAAAGTTTAATCTGAAAATTTGCCAGCAGGCACGGCACTGATTTTTTAGGTTTTTAATAAAAGTAAATATTAACAAAATAAATACATATTAAAAAGTAAGACTTTAAGTTTTATCCAAATATTTTTCACACTTGAAAATATAAGTTTAGGTCAATAATCACTTGCATTTATGAGTTAAATGCCACCAAATGTAATATAGATATAATTAAATTTGAAACAAATAAGACAGCTAACTTCGGGATAGCCGAAGTTCGTATACTTTTCCAGTTTGCCATATGATCATAAATCAAACACAACTTTGTCAAAAATAAATATTTTTCGAAAAGCATTTCTGTGCTTGTTTTTTTAAGGTTAACAAATCAGCTACTACATTTCATTACGTTTCAAAAATATCTATATTAAATAAATCTTATTTCAGAATTTAAATATCACTTAATTTTAATATTAAATTAATTTAGTTTGAAAAAAAAAAACAAACCTTTAAGTTTTATTTAAACCCCTAAGCTTATTATAAAAAAAACTCTAAATTCAGTTTAATATTTTAAAAATATTTTATTTTTTTTTGTTACGGAATTCCCTTGTAATTCCAGTTCCCAACACAAAGTAAATAATTTTCTTGAGTGCATCATCATGGGCACGTCAGGTTCGCTTATTTTTTTTTTTTTTTGTTCGTTGCCGTCCGTCGGACACGCACGGACGGACAGTTGGAATGCAGTTGGGAAATGCCCCGGCCTTTTGCCGGGAAAATGCGAATGCGAATGCGGAAAATGTCTGGCAGTGGCATTGTCGTTGTTGCCATTTCGGTTGCTGCAAATGCTGCACGCACGGCCGCGCACCTGAGTGAAATAAGATGAAATGCTAATGATGGCAAAACATTCAAATACCGGGGCTAACGGTCAAACCACTCAAATATTCCTCGATAGCACAGTTTCTCCCCCCGGAAGCAACGGCCAATCGATAAATAAGCCAAGCCAAGCCAAGGTTGCATTGCGGATTTATCTCTAAATCGGATAGCCAAAGCCTAAAGCTTAGTTGGATTTTTAATGTTTTCTATATTTTTGCTATATTTTTCCCATATTTAAAATCTCTTTCTCTCTTTTGATATTATTTTAATTAGTCTGCTTTCAGCTTTGAGTTTATTTTGGCAAAATCTAAATTTTGTGTGATTTAAATAGACTGAAACTAGCTTGGCTTTTTGTGTTTTTAAATATTTGCAAATTTATGCAGATTATAATAATAATAATATTAATAAGAATATCAAGATTTGGGCGCCACACACACTCACTTTGGCACCTTGGCACAAAATTTTGGCATGGTGCGAGGTTTATGGCCAGGCTCGCATTATTGATTCCGCTTTGCCAACTTTATTGCCCCTTTTTCCAGGGTTTTTCCTTCTGGTTTTTCTTGTTTTTCTTGTTCGTTTTCTTTTTTTTTTCCTGGGCCATCGGCGTTGTTTTTATGGCTCGAACAGACAACGCTTTTCCTTTGGCGGGCAAACAGCTGAAGCTGCAAATGTGCCATAAATTGTTGTCCTTTATGTTTTTATGTCCCGACAGTCAGTGGCAAGGACACCAGGCTGCAGCTTTCAGATCAAATCAGATCCGATCGAAGCCAGAAGACTTTTAAGTGATTTTCCATGTCATCTGAAAGTGTTGCGGATTATCGGGAAATTAGTAAGGAAATAAGGGGAAATGTCTAGGTTCACTATGAATTCTAAGAAATATAAAAATTAATAATAAAAATTGAGATTTTTTCATTATAGGTAACAGGAAATTATTAAGGAATGATGGGAAATAGGTTCATTAAGAATTTTAAGAAATACATAAACAAATATTTAAGGCATAAGGAAATTAATTTGTAAAAATTGTTTATTTTTGTATATTTGAGCATGAGCTTTTGACAAAAAAAAATGTATATTTTCTAGCGAAAAACATAACCTTAAAAAATTTCCTTAAAGTTTAGAAACTTTTAAAGCATTTTATCATAACAAAAAATCTCTAAAAATCACACCACACATAATACTAAATATCCAGCAACAATAGTTTCCAGGCAACCCAAAAAAAAAAATAAAAGATAAAAAAATAAGAGCTTTAAAAGCAAGGTGAAAACGGGAAGAAGTCGTAGAAAATCTCTGGACATTTTGCTCCTCTTAAGTAGCCAAAGAGGTAGCTGGGAAAAGAGGCACAGATACGGATACGGAAAACGAAGCAAATAAAATGGGGCAGAAGGCAGGACGAGGACCAGGACGAGGACGAGGACGAGGACGAGTAGACAATAGCAACTGCCGGGGCTGTGGGCTACTTGAGATCCCAATATAACGCGACGACATGTTTACGATGCATTTGTATCTCTGAGCATAACACCCCCGCATTTTCCATTTCCCATCTGCTCATACTTTTTTCTTTCCTTTTTTTTTAGCCTCACATGTTGGCATTTTCATTGAGGAGCTGGCAGGCAGGCAGGAAAATGCAAAAAAAAAAAAGAAAAAAATATAAGGAAAAATACAAAACGAAGCTAGGAAAAATCAGTAAAGTCGGAGCAAGGATTTGAAATTCTCATTCCCTCCATTTAGCAAATCCTCTGGCTGTCCGCTGTCCGTCAATTTTGTACATTTGTTCGCAAGTCTGAGAGTCCAAGAGTCCCAAGTCCTGTAGTCCTTTGCTTAGGTTACGATACGTGTGCGTGCGTCCAAAAATCGAGATACATCCCTTGGGTGGGGCAGCCAGCGCCAACGATGAGGACACATAAAGGCTAAATTGGACTTGAATGTGCGCCCTGGAAGACATTGGCCGGCCAATGGACAAACACTCAAGTCATTTACGAGGACCTCCATCCATCCATCCCCCTGCTGCTGGCCAGCTCCAAATATCTGGCAACCGCTGGGGCCTATTGAATTGGAAAACTCAATGGATATAACCATTCAATTGCGTCCTAAAACTGTATAATTACGCAATGGCTAGGTAAGTGTACAAATCGTTGGAGTACTCCTCAGGACTCTGGACTCTGGACTCAGGACTCTGGCTCCGTTAAATCCTTTTCCTTTTTGGTGGGCGAAAAAAGCACAACCAGAACGTGTTAACACGAAAGCCGAAACGTGTATGTTGGCCAAGTGAGTGGGAGCCATCAAGGCAAGTCGTGCCTTAACGTGCCGCCTGTCAAAAGTTTTTGTTTCTATTCAGTGTCTGTTTTTCCCCCCTACCAGCCATCACCATGACTTTCCGGGGAGTGCACGGCAAAGGGTTCGATTTAATTCAATGTCATAAGTCGAATTTTATTTTAATTTTCCAAGGAAACTTTCGGTAAAAAAGTATTGAAAAAATACAAAGCATGAAATGAATAAAAATATTTACCAACACCATTTTTAGACACCAAAATGGGTAGCAGTGTTGGAGAAAACTGTAATAGATTAAACTTATAATATTATTTTATTTTCGTTTAATAGATTTAATATTTTCCTTATAATTGTGGAGGAATATAAAGCATTCAATTAATAAATTATTCATTAACATCACAAATTTGCCATACTAAAAAAGAGTTTAGTGTTGAAAATGTTAAACTGTGATTACTTTTACTTATTTATTACACTATTATACAATTTTCTTTTATTAATTTAAATAATTTATTATGTTCTTGTTACTGTTAATGCTACCTATGATTAGCCAAAAATATACTGCAAATAATAAAAAAAATTATTTAGCAGTACTAGAATTGTTGGAAACGCACAATTGGTATTATTTTAAATACAACTATTACTTATCCTTTTACCTCACTTTTTCTCATTTCTTTTACCAATTATTTTTCTTATAATCAACAAGATAACTATTAGCAAGTGTTGTTCAATAGTAAAGCAATACATAAGTAAATCATTTTCCAACACTAGAAGAATTCAGGTTTAAAGACACTAGTTTAACTTCCTTTTTTACTTAGATTATTTTATATTTCCAATATCAATTCCATTTAATATTTTTACTTGAAGAAAAATAACTTTACACCTCTTGACAGAAAAGAAAAAAAGCAATAAAAGTGTTGGCAAACACACATCTCCTTGCAGCATGGCCATTTATCAACACTAAATAATATTCTGATTTATTCAATTTCCAAGTTTTACCTTTGCTTTACAGGGTATCCCATAGTTTTGATCCCTCTCGGCACCTACAGAGGCCTCATTGTTTCAGCTCTACCTTTTCGTTGCAGTCAAATGTGAGGATGTTTTGGAAAACAGGCTCACTATTTCTGGACAACGCTGAACGCCGAGCTGAAGACACCCATCGTCCTGCCCCCGAGGGTCCAACAAAAGGACCAAATAGAGACAGAGAGAGAGAGAGGGTAGGGGAGGGGGCAGAGGTTATTCCAGCTAAATGGGAGCGAAAGAGAAAGCTTCAAGGTTGTGCCTGCGGGCCACACACTAGCTATGCACGTACAAGTGTGTATATGTGTGTGTGCGAGTGTGTATTGTACTCTTCGAAGCAGCAAGGAAAATTATTTG
The DNA here is from genome assembly GCA_008042585.1 of Drosophila punjabiensis. Taxonomy (NCBI): domain Eukaryota; kingdom Metazoa; phylum Arthropoda; class Insecta; order Diptera; family Drosophilidae; genus Drosophila; species Drosophila punjabiensis. The sequence continues at coordinate 138,485 of VNJR01010935.1, forward strand.
CCTCGGACATGATTTCCTTAACTACACAGAAAAAAAAAAGCCAGGAAAAATAAGATAGAATGAGATAATTTACGGTAGAAAGTCGGGGTATGTTGTGACAATACAATAGCACTTAATTTACTTAGAAATCTTGACTTAATTTGTATTTTTTTTTTAAGGAATGGAAACCTAAATAGAAAAATGCTTGCGGTGCACCCAAAATGTTGACTGGCTGTCAGGAGCTCTGGCATCGATGGCTGGCATAATTGCAGGACTCGCATCCCATTTGTTGATGGACGGTACGCTCTGCCACATCCACTTGCAGCTCAACATCTCTAGCCGCAGCCACATATCCACTTCCAATTCCACTCGACCGGAGGAGCAGGATGAGCAGAAGCAGGACCAGGAGCCCTCATTAAATGGAGATGCTCCAAACTTGGGCTCAATACCACGCTCCAAAACATTTAAAGCGATTCCCCCTTTCAACTTAATGCACATTTAAATGCTGGGGCACTTTGGTCGCAGTCTGTTTGCCCAACTTTTCTGCTGACTTTTTAGACTAAAAGTCAAATATTTCATTTGGAAATTCCTGGCGACGAGGCGAGAATGAAATGTGAACATTTCCCAACCCCTTCCACCCACACACACAGAGCACCTCCTGCAACTCCTGCATCCTGAAGCAGAATTTTTCTAACTGGGAAACTAACTGGCGGCGGGGTTGAGTGGGAAGCCCAACCAACACGGCTGCTTAAAAACTATAAATTAAGTTTACAACTTTTCCGCAGAAAACGAACTTTTTTTTTTATTTTAGTTTTTTGAGTTTTTTAGCTTTCTGTTCGCAGTTACTGTTATTTTCGCTGTGTTCTATCACAGTGTGACAAAATGGCATTGTCAAGCCCCCGGAATTGGAATCTCAGCTGTCTCCGCTGCTCCTCAGTGCTCCAGTTCTCCAATTCTCCATTTCTCTGTGGCTCCTTTCCGTATCGCCTTCATCTTCATCTCCCCGGGGGGAGGGAGGGAGGTAGGTACAGGAGACGGTAGACGGTAGACGGGGGGTCCTGGGAAATGTATGTCAAGTGTTACCAAAAGCAACTTTGACATCCATCATTTGGCATCTGTGGCACTTGTTGACCTTTGTTTGCAACACGACACAAACAAGACAGAAGACCAGTGGCAAAATCCAGGTGGAAAGGAAAATGAGAGGGGAGGGGGAGGTACCCCCCCAACTGACCCCCACCCCTGACAGCTAATCAAAATGTCGCACAAAGTTCATTAACAACATTTTCCAGTCAATTGTCTCGTCAAGTGAAAGAGACGCAGACAGAGAGGGGCGCCAAACGAAGACAGTGAGAGCATATTTCTGCAGGTGAGTACAGTGAGTTCTGCCTACAGTGGAGCGGGTGCAAGGAATGAGACAAAAGTCCAAGTAAATTGTGAATAAATTAATCTTAAAATTTCATTTAAAAATTAAAGTTATATCTCCACAATAAATTCATAAATTATAAACTATAAACAATTAAAGCTTAAATTGGTTTCCTAACTACTTTCATTACTCACTGTACTTATCTGTGCCCCTGCCACAAGCCCCTTCCTCCCCTTCACTTCTCGTTGAGGTCGCCGGCTCACTTTGTTAACAACTTGGCATAAAGTTGTTTGTCTTTCACCTCAGCGTGTCGATGACATAACAACGACTTTGCTGGCGGTAGGCAGTAGGCGGTGGGCGGGGCAGCAGCCGCTTCTAAGGGCAAAATTTATTACTAGGCAAATCAAGTAAACTTAACGAACTGTTCCTGACGCACAACAGACCCAACAGAGAGACAGACGTCATCTGGTTAGCCATGCCCCATGCCAGGTACGTGGCGGGTTTCATCTCTGGCAAATATTCAACATTCTTGAGAATCTTGAGAAAGTTTTCAAACAATGTTTTAGTCACTAGAAAAATAAAGGAAACTATGTATGCATTGTTTCTTTCTATTTTAATACGAAAAAATAAAACTAGATTTAAAATATATTTTATAGAACGTTCTTATATTTTATATATTATATTTTCCTAAAGATCAACCTTCATAGATGGATAGTGGGAAAAATGCTTGGTTCTCTTGGTGTTTTTCTCCAATTTCCAAATTGAATTTTCCCACGTTGAGGCAGCCATTGGACTAACCGTCGGCCAAGGGTGTAAAAATCAATCAAACAAAACGGACTGACACTTGGACAGACGATTAAAGGAAATGGGAGCTGCTGCTTCTGCTGGGAAAGCAGCAACTCGATATGCAAGTAAGCGAAGGAGGGAGCTGGTAAACTTTGGGGCCAAGACAGATGGAAAACTTTGTGGAGGGACGAGTGGGGAGTGCGGCAGGAAAAATGGCAGAGAAAATGGCAGGGACTCTGTTTCATTGTTTCGGTCAAACGCACAACAACAGAGCGTTAAATTCACACACAAAACGAGACAAATGAAACGAGCGAGGAGATAAGTTCGATTTTGATGCGAAAACTAAAGCTATAGAAAGTCACTTAAGCGCACAGGATATTAAAATCATTTGTATTAAAATATAAATATTTTTAATTAAATACCTAAACAATAAGTTTTCGAGTTGTTAACACTGGGAAAGCAGCACGGGTTCACTTGGTCACACTAGGAAGCCGTTAAGGGTCACACTGAGTTTGATAAAGTCAACTCAATAAACTCTAGCAAAAATCATACATTAAATATTGCTTAAAAAAAGAACAATATATGTAAATATTTACAATTAATTTGTAAATAAATAAATATATTTTTTCACCTTTGGTGATGGTATTCGTACCATTTAATTTTTTATCTATATTTAAACCAACGATTATAATTTTTTATAGAAATAGTTGCCATTTTTTGTCAATCGAAATCTAAGCAGGCCTTGATCTTTATTTGATGTTAACTTTTATAATTTCGGTTTTGGGAACTTTCATTTATTTACTAAAAGTCAAAGGGAGAAGTTCATATTTATTTTTTCGTGTTCTATTAATTTATTTTTATTTTTTGCATTTGACTTTAAGTTGCCTGGATTGATTGCTGGAGAATAATATTGTTCCATTCCGAATTTTTTATTTTCTATTTTTTTGAATTTATGTTTTATTTTATTTTAACCTTGATTCTTTAACGAAAAAATTGACACAAGGAAATCATGAACTCTAATATGGTTGGTCTAATGGTTTTTTTTTTACTTTTATACAGACTAAAAATAAAGAAACTTTTATTACGTTCTTCAAGGATTTTAGAAGTTTTATATGTTTTCCTTATTAAATATATTATTTGCTTATAAATTTTTAACAAATTTTTTTTTTATTTCTTGTTCCACATAGGAACCACTTTTAATAAGCGTTTTTTTACTAGTTCCTTGAAGGATTCTTGTTATGATATTCATAGACTTGTTAATGAGAAGAAGTACACTGAAGCTTGACCTTGTTTAAGGCTGAGGGTATTCAAGGGTATCCCAAGTTTTCAAGGACATCCATGCTTATTTTTTATTTAACATTTTCACAAAAAATAATTAGTTTGAATTCTAGAATGTTGCTATGTTCCGATGTGGATTTAATACTTAAAGTTCTCTTTAAATCCTTTTCTCTAGTTAAAGCATTTTTGGATTCTTTGGTCCTTTTCTCTATTGTAATTATTTTAATTTGCAAGAAACAAACAATTGGAAAGGCACTGATGCTTGTTACCCAGTTTTTCTTGGGGCTCTTAAAGGGAATGACAAATGCATGTGTGTGTGTTTTTTTTTTAGTCCGGCCATTAGCTGGCGGGATTATTTTTGCATATCAAATGGCCAAGAGGAGTTCTTCGTCCTGCAGCGAGCGAGGGAGCGGATGAGAGTCCTTCACTGGCGGGGGACACGCACAAAAGCGCAAGCAAGGCAAACAGGTCAAGGATATTATGCATATGTGAGTAGGCAAAACGAAACAAAGGCGGTGAGGTGAGGGTGTGGGTGGGAGTGGAGGTGGGAAAGGGGTGAATAAGCCAGCCAGGAAAATGGCAAAAGGGGCGCCCAGCCCGGCCAAAGGACTCTCTCTCATTTCGGCAGCCATTGTCAGCAGTCGTCCTCTCGTCTGCAGCGTCATCTTCATCTACAACGTCATTGTTGTTCGCCACTCGAAAGTCGCACAAATGAACGCGTAATTGTTTGCACATGAATACATTGAGTAAATATTTGCAAACACATTCAGCATTCAGCATTCCACCGCCACCGTTGCTTTTCTCGATTTTCCACCGCTTTGGCAACGCCTCCGCCTCCGCTTCGCTTTCCACCGCTTTTCCACCGACGACGACGCGTCGCTCGACTGCATCCTGAGCCCGGGCTGAGCCATCATCATTTGCATGCCGAAAGGAGGCGAAAGGAGACTTGAATTGCATTGGCAAGTCAAAGAAGGCCTTAATCTGCTTACCTTGCCTTGGTGACATTTCTTTTCACATTCAGAGATGCCGCCTCCGTCTGGAAAATGGAAAATCCTTGCTGCAGTTGAGGAAAAAGTTGCTTAGCTTGGCAGAGGCTTTGCTTTAATTACGATGCCCCGCCCTCCGCCCGGGCCGCACTTTGAGAGCATAAACAAATTGCAAATTGTTTATGGCATGCAAATTAATCAAATCTCCTTTCTCAATTAAGCCTGCAAGCCAGGATGATGATGATGCCTTGGGAAAATGGAGAGAAAAATGCGAGGGGAAAACCCAAAGGAAAACCAAAAGAAAAACATTGAAAAAATAGTACAACAAAAAATAGGAAAAATATTCAATTTGCAGGCAAACCCCTCAAAATAATAATAATAAATTCCTGCAAGCTATTAATTGATACTCCTGTTACACAGCTCTCTCAGGGAATATTTCGAAACAAATTCAATATTTTTATTTAATAACTAAAGTAAATAACTCTTCTTTTGTTTATAGTTTGTCTTTTGAAAACTATATTTAAATATTAACTATACATTTCAAGCACTTTAGTCTTTAAAAATACGGACTTTCAATCGAATTATTTTCAAGTTGATGCAATTTTTAAATGGAATTTGTGCATTTGGAGGGATACAGACATTTGCTCGCTTGCAATTAAATTCTCTCAGTTCAGTAATTGGGAGCTAGCAGTTTTCCCCCCAAAGTTCACAGTTCGCATTTTCCATTTTCCAGTTCCCCCCCTCGGGGTGCTCAACTCCATGTAATTGAGTGTAAACTTGTCAGAGCATTTATTTAATGCCTAATCAAGTGATGTATAACACATGACTTGCCCACTTCGCCACCTTCAGGCGGAGCAAGGAAGGATTCGGGGTTGAGGAGACAGAAGACAGGAGGCAGGATTCAGCATTGAAGATTCTGAAGGATTCTGGACCGGATGGCAGGGGTTAAGTTAAAGTGTCGTGTCAGTCGTAGTAGTTGTTGGCTGTCAAAGTTGTGTGCGTGTTGGCCAATTAGCATAATTTCTTGTCTCAACTTTAGGCCCAGATGCAACAGATAGGAAAGTATCTGTATCTGCGACACATCTAAATTGCCGGATGCCCGGAATGAATTCGCTTTAAGTTGCCAATTAAATTACGAAAACTTATCCAGTTGGATGGCAATTCTCGCTTCGATGGATTCGCTCATTAAAGAATAAATTCTAATTATTTTAGATGTTCCCCAAAACACAACAATTAATCATTGGGATCTACTTGGGATTAGGTGTGTTCTGGTGTGTGTGTCTGCTGGTGTTCAGGAATGAAATTAAAGGAAAATTTATGTATGTGTGTGTGAATGACAATGGATTTTCCATAGCCTAGTTTTCACAAGTTTCCTTTAAACAGAAGAATTAAGGCTAATGTAAACTAAATATATTAAGAATTCAGAATAGTCATGAAAATAATTGGCAAATAAAGCCTATAAAGAAGTAAATTAATTATATGACTAATTTTAAATTAATAAATAGTATTTAAAGAGTTTCATCTATTTCAATTATTCATAAATATTAAAAATATTATTCTAAATATTTGCCTTACTTTCTGAGCCATAAAAGATGTTAGTTTTAATTCTTATAAAAAGAACACAGCTTTCTCAGGTTTATTATAGTATTTCTAATTATTAACACACTCAAACAAATTTATAAACCTTAAAACAAATATTGTTTTATAAAACAGAAGTCTGGAAAACCGCATTCTTTTGGGGAAACTGCATTTTCCGCTTAGCGGCGCAGACTTTTCGAAGCCTTTGGCTAATCCGCGTCATCGGGACTCTCATTTCCGCTGCTGCAATGGAGTCCTTGTCTGGTTTCCAGCCTCAAAATGCCAGCCAGGTGACAGACCCCCCTTCCCCCCTCAACCAAAAAGAAAAAAAAACCCCCCTTAACTCAACCCCTTAACCCCAACCCCTTGGCCCCCACAATTATGGCCGCTTCGATGGCCATAAGCGATTAGAGGATGGGCGAAAGAGAAAAATCAACAGCTGGCAAAGAGCGAGCCAAGGTCGTTGGCTCTCTTCACCACACTTGGCGGCAATAGCTTACAACTCGAGGAAAACTCGGGGAAAACTCACCACTGGCCGACGGCCGACGAGCATCAGCAGTGGCAGCGCACGAGGCTTTTCCCCGTGCGGCATTCAGTCTCACGTTGAACTCTGCCGCCGTTTGTTGTCAGCCGGCTGTGGTGGACGACGAACTCAGCTCCGATTTGGCCAACTTCAGCGGCCAGGCTCAACTCACACACTGTGCCAGCCGACCAAGGACGAAGGACGAGAGACCACGACCGTTCATTCGCGACGGACGTGTATTGTGACCCCAGAGAGGTCCTGCCTGCCAGTGATCGCGTGCCGATAATTGCAAGCCATTAACGCGAAGTGAAATATAAACCTAAAAGATTACCCTCAAAGTTCGCAGATCCTTTCGTTCGCGATTTTCCTTTTTGCATTTTCCAACGTTTTACGTTTATCCGCATTTTTTGTTGATATTTTTTTTTGTTGTGTTTGTTTTTGTTAAGCCGGCACAACACACTAAGTGAAAGTTGGTGATGATACAAAAAAAATAAGAAAATTCAATAACAAGTGAATGCAACAAATGCGCATAAAATGAAAAATTTACCCACTTAAGTGTGAAAAAAAAACAAACAAAACAAAACAAAACGAGGAATAAATACAAAAGCTAAAAGCATACAAAATAGGAAAATCGGAAAAGCAGAGCCAAAAAACCCAATCGAGTCAAGGAAGGCAGGAGAAAGTCCGCCAAGAACGGTTAGTAAACATGGAAATTGTTTTTTTTCGTGGCGAGTGCTTAAGAGTGTGTGTTTATAAAGGTGTGTGTGTGTGTGTGTATGGAGGTGTGAAGGTGTAAAGGTATGTGGTTGTGTCTGAAAACTATTTATGCTTAAGTGAAATGATTTTTAAAAATTATTTCCAGTGTTGTGAGCTGTCAGCTCATATTTGACATTGATCACATTTTAGGATGCTTCATTATTATATTATATTATATTATATTATATAGGAGTTTGGGTGTCTTGAAAAATGTGTAGGTTAGTGTAGGTTAGTGTAAGTAAGTGTAGAAAGGTTTTCTTTAATTTTTGTTAGAAGAAAATTTCAGTTTTAAAAAGCTTTCTGACTAAGACATAAATGTCACAAAAAGATGGGAATTCTTGAAAAAATATAGCCAAGCCAATATTTAGCAGAAAATTCTGGTTTATATTTTAACCCATTGCTTTAAAAATCAGTTAATTAAATAAATCAAGTCATAACACCAGACAAAAAACCCAACTGTAAATCAGGACCTCAATGGAGCGAGCATAAATAAAGGATCGTGCGAAATGTTAGGGACTCCGGCTGCTGAAAACCATGCAGGCACAAGGCGCAAATATTCCGGAAAGTGTGACAAAACAGAGTCAACCCAACACACACACACACACACAGGCGAACAGAACTCGAGGACCTCAAGGACCTACATGATTTATAAGACACATTAAATTGAATATTCAACATAATGTAGCATTTAAATGACCCACGCACAACGCGCTGGCATAAAACAGAGCCGACACATATATACATATATATATATTCCGTATATTCTGTATATATTATATGACAAGGCTCCTCCTTGAAGGTCAACGTCGCTGAAAGCGGTTTTTCCCCGCTTTTCGAGGAGCAACAAGCCTCCTTTTCCGCGCCTAATGGCTAAAAGGTTGGCCAAAGGTTATGCCCCGCCACTTTCCGCCATATTGTTTAAATGCAAAAATCGCTTAAAGTTTTGCCAGCGATTGAATTCTTAACAAAAAAAAAAAGAACAGAAAAAGCAAGCCAAGCAATCCTGCTGGCGTGTGTGTGTGTGTGCGAAAGTAATTTACCAACACAGACAGCGCGAGCAGCCGAAGGATCATAAATCACACGCTCTGCCCGAAACTACGGAAAGTGACACACACTCCGCGTTAGCCGCGGGGAAACAGCAAGGGAAAAGGGAAAAGCTGGGCAGGAAAAGCGGCGGCGGGGGGCGAGACACGCACTACGTGTCCAGGTCAGAATGTCAGAAGTCAGCCAATTTGGCCAGCATTTTGACAGACACTGCGCTTAGACGGCGTTGTGCAACACTGTCGCCGGCGGAAGGAGCTACTGCCATCGCTAATGCAGCAATATCGATAATTAATATTAACTATTCCCAAACTAGAAATCGGTATATATATTTTTGAGTTCGATATGATTCGGGAATTGTTACTTTTATCAATTAGTTATATATAACGGGTTGAATCTGTCTTTGAAGTGGATTAGTGATAGTGATATTTTTCTTTAATTTAAGCAAAGAATATATAAAATATATATTTCTTAAATTGTTTTCATTACAAACTCAAATCAAAAAGACCAATTTTGTGTCACAAGGCCAACGCCTAAATTTGTTCATAGTTAAAATGGGTAAATTGTCAAAGAAAAATAATAAAAAAGCACCAAATTGGATGAGTAATTAATAATAACAATAATTTAAAAAGAAAACAAATTCAAGCAAATGAAAATATATTCTGCATATTTCAATTAATTTAGCTCAACTATATATTTCCTGCAGCATTATTTTCCCTTTTTGTTTTTATATTTATAGAATAACAAAATATGTCGTAGTTTGGCAAACGAGTTAACAACAAAAGCAATTTGTTTATTAGTATTTTGTATATTTAATTACATTTTAGTGCTTATATACGTAAGCACAAATTGATTCGTGGTTTCAAAGTTAATACACAAACTTTCTCATTACAAAATAAACTATGATATGCCTCCGAAACTCCATTAAAAAGTTAAGAGATTTTTGTAATTTTCAGCAACTTTTAGTGTCAGTTTGTCATTAAAAAGAAATTCAATTGTAATTGCTTTCCAAGGACTTAATATCCTGATAAACTCTGTTCACTACTATTTAACCTTCCTTCTGCAAGATTTAACCCCAAGCTTCTTAGCTCAATTTTCGCCTGACCCAAGTGATTACCACGAAAGGCAACCCAAACTCCGGGCTTCTGACTCCGAAATTGCCCATAATCCATTCTCCAGGACCCCGGATAATCACTCATGCCATGCCCTCTTGACCCGCAAATCATATTTCCAGCCCTGAGTTATGGCCTGCGACTTCCTTTTGCCGCAACAAAAAAATATATACAACAAAAAATATATACAACAGAGAGTGTATAAAAAAATGTAAAAAAAAAAGAAAATGTAGGACCCTGCGGGTTAACAAGATGTTTATAAAAATGATATTACGATTTACCTAACCCACACGACGACGACACGCACAATGTGTGAAATGAATGTCGAGTGAGGGGGAGCCAGGACAAGGCTGAGGATGAGGATGAGGCTGATGCTGAGCCTGAAGCCCAGGCCGAGGCCGACGCCGAGGCTGATGCTGATGCTGAGGCCATTAGACAACGCATTAATCTAATCATATGAGTTCGTCTGTCTGCTCATCTCCGTTCCTCCTTCCTTTCCCCGACAGGACCAAAAATCATGAACTCAAAAATGCTGCCTGGGATTTGGCCTCTAAAAAAATACAACAAAAATTAACGAGAAGTAGCTGCCTTTCAGAGTTAAACGACTGAAAAATACCTAGGATTTGAAAATATAGAAAGTAAAGAATATAAATATATACATTAAGATATCAAGAAATAAATATATTTAAATTAAAATATATAAATAATATGGTATATTTTTATACATTTTTGTATATTATAATATTTAAAAGTTAGTTTTTAAAATGTTGAATTTACAAAGCAGTTTTTTTTAACCAAATAAAAACTAGCACAGCACAGCTTTCCAAATAAAATTAAATTAATAAAATTAATGCATTTTTAACTGAGTTATGAGAGATTTTCATTAATTTAGTTAGTAAATATTTTATAAAATATATTTCTAAAGGGTTAATATATATTGAGTTTTAAATAAAGAAAATATGCTCCAAACTCCATTAACAAATTAAGTTGAATTCATAATCTACTGCAAATTTTCGTAGCTGTATACTTATATTTAAAGCTATTTTTCGCAAGATTTCTTCTGAATTTCTCTTTTGAATTTCGCTTGCAAAGTACTTGTAACTTTCCCTGCTTAATTTTGGTTAATTAAAATACCAAACATACCCTTTAATTTCCTCCAGTGTTGGGTATTAAAAACGCCAACACTCTCCACACACAGACACTGGGACATTTGCAAGTTGATTTATAAGCGCGCTGATGTCAGTTACGTGCAAAATGGCAGCAAGTTTTTGGCCCACGCACGCACTCAATAATGTTGCGAGTTTTTCGGGATGAAAAGGGGTTGGGTGAGAGGGAGGGCGGGGACAGGGAGCTTACCTGCTTTTGTACTCTCATTCAGCGGGGGGAGGGGCGGGAGTTGAAAGGTTACTGAAGAGGATTTTGGCAAGGCAACGCTCGCGCTGCCATTGCGCAAATTGCTTGCAACACTTTTTGTGCCATTCACCCGCTACTGTTGGCTCCTGGTCCTTGCTCCTGGCCCCTGCTCCTGTTCAGACTGCTTTGGCTTTTATAAATCGTTTAGACACCGCCGCCATACCATTTCAGGCCACCTGAATAACAACAGAGAGCGGCAACGTCGGTGACGACAAGTCGACTCAAAAGAAGCCCGAAAAACAGGAAGCCACTCCCCGGACTCCCCGGACTCCCACTCAAAACACATCCATCAACGGCGTATTTATATGCGAAGCTCGGCGAGGCAAAAGGTTAAAGGTGTTTTTCTGTATCCAGCTTAAGGCTGGATGCCACTCTACCGAGAAGCAAGGCAAGGCAGGGCAAGGCAGGGCAAGGCTCCTAATTGTCAGATTTTGCTTTGGCTTCGCCGCTTGCTTGGTCCTTGCATACTTTTGTGCGCGCCTCGCGTAATGAAGATAATTGCTGCTAAGCGGATCCTGGCGGATTTTTGAGACACCTACACAGACACATTCTCACACCAACAACATCATACAAAATACAAAAAAAATCCAGCTTGTTGCCAAGCCTGCAATTTGGCTAAAAGGGATTTTGGGGGCAAGGCAGAAAGGGCGAAAGGTGTCAAAATATAATTAATAAACACAAAAGTAAAGGGGGTAAGAGCTGTAATTCTTTTCAATTAAACACAGACTCGGGCTAATTTACACAGTTTCTCTTTATTAAGAAGGCTTTTTTCCAGGTCCATTATTTGGTTGAATCAAATATTTAGGAGCCTGTCCAACAAGAGTGTTTCATTTGGCCACAAAACCCAACTCATATTCCACTTAATATCCAAATAATCCTTGCGCACATATTGCATTTTTAGTTTTCAATAAAATACATTTCGTATGCACTTCTATCGAATGATATTTTCATTTATTGCTGCCTGTTGCTGCTGGGCTCTATTTTGTTTCTAAGAAACACTTCCATTTAATTACTTTTCTTGGCTGGCTTTTACTTAGAGAAATTCTAATTTAAAATCTTTAATATCTATTTAAGAACTCGCATAGCTGCAGCTGCAGCTCCCGAAGGTACTTTACCATTTTATATCCTTTCCCTTAACCCCACTTTAGTTGCTTACTCATTTCGTTGTTTTTAATTTGCAAAGGCGAAGGTAGGAGCTAGGGAGAAGCAGGGCCACCATCTCCGGTTGCTGCATTAATTAAATTCTTTCAGGTGTTAAAAGGTGTCGAGTCTGCTGCCACTGCCATTGTGTTGGTAGTAAGGGCAGCCGAAGGTTGGCTAATTGGTAAATGCTTTCAAGTGCCCGGCTAACGAGGCGTATGCGTAATGCGAGCAAAGTCAGCGGATAACTGGGCTTAATCATAGAGAATCCTGAATCCTGGACTCGGACTGTGTCCCATAAGTCCAAACTTTGTCTTCTAATTTGTTTTGCATATTTTACCAAAACACATTCACAAATTTGTCCCGGGTTTTGCCTAGAGAGAGAGAGTGATGAAAAATTGGCTCAGAGGCGCTGAATTATTGTGACAGACGTTAACATTTATGACAGAAGGAGGAGGAGGAGAGCTTAGATAATATGTAACAGGTAATTGTTTTTCTTCTTAGCTTATTTTTTTTGTTATTTTTTTGTTCTCCTCCTTTGACTTTGCCTATGTTCGACTTTATCTTTTGCTTCATTTGTTTTCCGTTTTCGGTCTTCTGCTCTCGTTTGTTGGCATAAATTTATTGTGCTCGCCCGCCTCACGCATTTGCATAAATATTTTAATTTGCATTTCAACGAACACGAAAAGCGAAACGAGCCAGGGAATCCATATTTATATAGAAACAGTATATATATTAAATATGTACAAGCCGCCAATGTTTTGGCTATTTACAGTTCTCTAGCACAAGTTTGGGAATGTAAAAATAATCTATAAGAGAGGGAGAGGTACGAGAGGCCGAGAAAAAGTAATCAAAGAGTTGTAACTATGGGTTTATTCTTCCTTTTTTTTGTATTATATATTTTATATGTTCAAGCAGCCATCAAAGCCACATTTGTATGCAAATTTACAAAACAAAAGAAAGGCAAGAAAAAAACAATATGAAATAATAATAAGAATCATATTTCGTATCAGCATCGAATTCGCTAGATTTGTCCACACAAATTGGCATTCAATTTCTCGTTTCGTTCTGAAATTGAATTAATTTAAAGTTCATTTTTCGGTTCTATTTCATTTCACAATTTTGGATTTATGAGTTTGGTTTGCATATTCTTTTATTTTATGTTTTTGGTTTATTCCCATAGAAACTCGGTTTCAATTTAACTTGTGCCACCGATTGTCTAAGGGCTTCAATTAAGCTTTCGATTCCTTGTCGCTGTCTCGTTGAAGGAAACTTATTTGCATTTCGGACGGCAGTTTGGCAGTTGGCAGTTGGCTAGGGTTCAATATTGACTTTGTTAAGACTTTTGCTTCGAGTGCAACAACATGTCGCATCCTGGCGGCATCCAAAAATCCATAGATCGGTGAAACTTTTGGCCAGGACATTGCGCATACGACACGTTGGTTCGCTCTCTCCCTCTCCTGCGTGAAAGTTTTCAGATTCTTATCATAGCACAGAAGATGAAAAAAAGGGACAAGGACGAGGGTGCAGAGGCCAGAAGGTAACCTGAACTGGAATGTATCGACTATGAAATGACCGGTAATTTTGTTATGGAGTTAATAAAAAGTGTTGCATACTTAAAGGGGTTTATATTTTTAAAAAGGAAGGAATTCTTATAATATAAAAATTACTTGGATTTATTAAACCTTTATAAATATGTCCCAAATGAAGCTACAAAATTGTAAACTCTAAAAATAAAAATGCAATTCGTTCCTTAAAACGGTTAAATTCTTCTTAAAAACCCAAATGATTCCCAGAGAACTCCAAATAATACAATTTTGTTAAGTCAGCTTGCTTAAGCTAAAAGTTATTATTTAATAAAATATTAAAACGTTTCCTTAGACGCATACTTAGCTCCTTAAATAAGTTTCCCTTGAGTTAACACTGAATGCAATATACCCCAGCTCCCTGGTAGGTTTTAAAAACTAAGCAAACAGCCCTCGCACTGGCAAATATGTTTTCATTTTCTCATATCTCCGGCACAGACACACACACAGGACCCTGCATGAGGGAAAACTTTCCATTTCAAAATATTTTCTTAGCAAGCTTCTCATTGCTGGCGTTCCTTTCTATGGCCACACAAGGGCAGGGACAGGGGCAGGCACAGGGACAAAAAAAAAGTAAAAATGAAGAAAAAACCATAAGGCAAAGGGGGAAAAAGGCCAAACAAATTTTTTTTTGTAGGTGCTTGTTTTTGTGCCGCTGCACTGGGCAAAAACATGTCTGGGCCCCGGTTTCTCGTTTGCAAATGTGTGTTTGTGGCAACAGCAGCAGCCGGCAGTCTTTTTGTAATTCCGTAAATTTGTTAGCAGTGCGTAGTACACAGTACAGGCTGGCAGGATCAATAATTGAATTTCGTAAGGCAATTTGCATACACTCCCCATATTCCTGTATCCCCCTACCTGTATACGCATCCACATCCACATCCGTATCTCCAACAATCCAACCATCCAACAATGCGAACAATTGCACTAAATTAACGCAATTATTGCCAGGTGCAGAGATCATACCGAAAACGGAATGCTAAATTGCGAATGTAAAGTGAAATTGCATATCGGATAAATTGGAGTCCGATTTATCGGTCATATTTCATTAAGCCGAAACAGTATGTCAGCAGCCAGAGATACAAGATACAAATGTCCAAGAAATTCATGAAGCTATTTAGCTTTTGGCTTGAGGGAATTTATAGGCCAAAGGAGCTGGCCCACAGTATTAGTATTACGATGACTGAAAGCTCTCTTATAAAATATTGTTTCTTTAAGGTTTCTTCACGCAAATTTACATTTTTGAAGTAGTTATTCTTTTTACTTAGATTTTAAAAGAGTCTTGAATAATTAGTTTAAGGTTTTTTGCTATTATTTATTTGTTTTTAGTTGATTTCTTATTTTTTGTTATACTGTAAAATCTTTCAAAGTACCCAAAGAAAGTACTCTATTTATTTCCCTAATAAGTTTTAAGAACTTGACCAAAATTCATGGCCTAACAATTGAAAAATGCTGAAATACTTAAATCCATTATTGTGGCTATGTAGGAACACGCGTAATTCAATCAAGCTTCAGTCGAAACGAGTTGAATGAATGAATGCCCCCATTGGGGGCACAATCACTTTATTAGCCCGTTATTCTGGGCGTCCATAAAAAACCATCCCCCCTCAAACATAGTAATGGCCTTCAAATTTGCAGATTCGCTGCGGCAAAATGCTTTTCATTCTATTTCCCTGGCTACCCTCCGCCTGCTTATCGATAGATAATATATTTATATTTAAATAACACTTCATCATGTCGACGCTGCGTATGCGTAATATTGTTTGCTTTCATGTTTCGCCGGAGCCCAAGCCCAAGCCAAAGCCGAGGCTGAAGCAAAAGCCCAAGGAGCCGGAGCATCGACTTATAAATAAACTTGATCCATTACACACACCCCACAAAAAAAAAGGGATATATAGGCAGGCGGCACACAATTTGCCTCGACTGTCGAGTGCGATAAATTTGGGCTTATGATTTTATCCCTTTTTACAGCCTTTCAGGACGCGAAGGCAAGCGCGAACGCGAACGCGAACGCGAAAAGCAAATACGAAGCATTTCCAAGTCAATTCCTCAGTTTCATTTTCATTCCCATTGTGGAGCCGGTAGCTTGGGTTTCGGCTTTTTCGCGGGGCGGGAAGGGAGGTGAGGTCTGCACTGTGGGGTTTTTCCTGGCCGCTCATGCATGAAACAGCGCTTCAGGAACAGACAAAACCGAGAGACATCGGCATTGTCTGCCGCTGAAGAATAAATAAACTACTCGTAACAACAATAAGCGAGGCAAGTCAAGCAAATTACGCACACAGAGACAACAAATAAGTTTATTCGGTTAACTTTGCCCACAAAATAGAGCTGGCCTTCCCGCTATTTCCCTCTTTTCCTCTGGAACCTCCTGAAAAGCTAAACTTTTGAGCATTACATGCATAAATAACCGTTAACGGAAACTCAAATTGGCCCGCGACCGCACCAAAATAGAAAAGAATGGAATAGAATTAACGCAAAGAAAATACAAAATAATAATAAAATCAAAATGGGGGAAAAAAGATATAGGGAGAAAATAAGGAACGATATTCGATATGGTAGCTATGTTAGTACCCCAAAATGCAGCCCCGGCTCCTTGAAGTGAATTTTGGGCCCAAGAGTGCCTGGGAATTGCTTCCTTTTGAGATGAACTCAAGTGGAAGGGCAACTTTGCGGATGGAATTATCTCTTATGAAGATGTAATTGATAAATGGGACGATGGGCCAATGGAAATGCGATATACTGGGCTCCCGTCGTAACCACTAACCCAATGATGGCACAAGGGCCATGGAAAAGGTTTTCGGTTTTTGGTTTCGTGGTCTCTGTAATTGCACCGCACTCGACAAACATTATATTTAAAGTCAATGGGGATTTAAACGGAGGCATGAAGAGTTGCATTAATAATTAGAGAAATGTTTAGCAATAAACTAGTAATTTTATTAAGCTACTGGAGTATTATCTTTATGAAGTGGCTACTCTTAAAAGAATTGGCTTAAGTTATTTTCCTTATCCTTTTGTAATTTATTATACATTTTTTCCCTGAAAACTCTACAATAAAACTCAAATTGCAACAATAATTCAACAACCATGCAGCAATTATACAACACTGTCATCTAATTAAAATGGTATCAACAATACCTCAATATACATTTCTAACATTAAAAGAATTCATTGAAATTGAATTAACTTTTTAAATTTTATCTCAACTCAACTATAGTTCAACAATGATTCCAATAGGTTTCAGCAACAGTTCAACAACAGTTTAAAAGCTTCTTTAATTTGGTTACTAAAACCTTTCTCTAAAAACCTATCCTTTTAAGAGTATTAACGAATTGAAATAAATTGACTTATCTCAGCAGTCACTACTTTTATTATTTTCACCGTTTATTAATTTGGCTTCTCAAATCTTTTCCCAGAAGTATTTTATTGTTTACCAATAATATTAACAACAATCATTTTAGCATTTCCTTCAGTTATTTACATTTACTATTACAAGTGTTGCTCTTGATATCCTTGCTTGTTGTTTACCATCATCATTCTTATTTCAACAACGTTTCAACAATGGGTCAGGACAGTCATCAAAACAGAGATAGAAATGTCTAGGCCGCCTTAAGGACCCACAATAAATGCGAACAATTGCCGGCCTGGGCTGGGCTGGTTATTTATATAGGCACTTGGGCATTTGATTCGCTCTCGCACTTGATCACTTAACGAGCCACGGATAATTCCCCACTCAATGAATCTCGAGGAGCGGCGGCGACAGCAACTTATCCGCAGATCATCTCAATGGGTATTACCTACTTACACACGCACACGCACACACACATGTAAATAGATGGCCCTGTGTGTAATTATGTGCTACATCATCTTTTATGGGGGCTCAAACAACCAACAACAACAATAACAACAACAACAAGGGGGCCATGCATCATTTTCTTTGCGCCGCTTCCTCTTAATCTTTTTGCGTTCGCTCTTCCCTTTCTCTCTCTCTCTCTCTCCCTATCTCTCTCTCTCTCTCTCTCTTCTTTCTTTATTTTCCTTTCTTTCTTTTTTATTGTCAAGTGTATCAAACGGAATATTGCCACGGCGCCCCTGCGAAGCGACGCCCCCTTTTGGCCCCTTATATTGCGACCACTATGTCTCTCGTTTGTTTGTGTTTAATCTCGTTTTAATGCCGTCGAGCATCATCGTAAAAATTATTACATTAAATGTCAACGCAAAGGAGAGAAAGAGCGCACACACACACACTCACAAAGCAGCATACACAAAGAAAAAATCTCAGGTGGTTCCTACACAACCTATTAACCAATTATGTATTTTTAAGAAATATATAAAGCATACATTTAAAAGGGCTTAGTGAACTTTAAAGCAGAGAAATTAAAAATATAATAATTTAAGAACTACGAAACAGCATTTTTATAAAATTTTAAAGCAAATTCCTTCATATTTATTATTTCTACACTTTTTGGGGACTTTTTTCTTCAGATTTTAAAGAAAGCTACAGATTACATATTCAATTTTGAGGCATACATTAAATGGCAAAGCATAGAGAATTCTTTGATCATATACTTTTTCTCAGTGCATCACTGAAGAAAGCGAAATGAGCGGCAAAATGAGAGGAGAAGAAAGAGGAGGAAATAAGAAGAGAGATATGTGTGGATAGAGCAGGTTCACTGAAGACGGCGGAGGTCTGTTGGTTTAAGAGGGTCGTTATTATTAAATTTTACACACACGCACACCCCCAAAGCCTCCACTCACACACACACACAACAATAAAGTAAGCGGCTGTATGCCCAAAACACACACAAATACACACACACACAGGCACACTTACTAACACTGTACGAGTATATACGCCACTAAAATTCAATTTTTACGAGCATAATATGTTTCAATGGCAACACACGCAGACAAAGAAAGCCCCGCACACACACACACACACACTAACGGGGCACACCTTCCCTTAAGGTTTTCCTTTTGTCTTTGCCTTTGCCTCAGCCTCGATTTTTCTGCGTTTTCTTGGGTTTTCCCCAACCCGACCCAAGCACCACCCACCGCAATCATTTTGGCAACTGCTTTTTATGTGTATCGCACATTATTAAATGAATTCAAGCGCAGAAAATTGCCCCTGCCCACTCACCTTCCGCCCCCTTTGTCAATAGCCTCATGCCACGCCTCCTGGCGAAGCCCCAACCCCCCGCCTTGGAAAGAGATCCAAGTAACAAATCAAGTCCCTATCAGATGACAGCCAAATTGCTTTAAAAATAACACCCGGCCAAAAATATATATACAAAATCAAGAAGTGCGAAAACAACGGCAACACGACAGCCGATGTCGAATTTTCATAAATTTACACTCTTTCTTATCAACGGCTGAACAGCTCATTAGTTTTATAAATATGTAGATGGTACAGTGCGTAACGAAACAGTAAGACCAGGTCATCTTAAGAATTTTCAAGTTAAAACAACGAGGAAGGTAACTTCGGCAAGCTGGGCTTTTAATGATAATTATAATAAATTAACAGACACAACTATAATTTTTACAACAGATCAACAATATTCCAAGAAATATGAGAAACTAATAATCACAAAATAAATGTTATTCAACGTTAAAAATTGTGATCAATTATATGGACAGTCTTAAAATTGTATTAACTATTAAACAATGAGGCAATAATAGTTTAAGAATAGCTTAACAATAATTCAACAATAGTTTTACAATAGTTCAACAATCATTTGCAACATGTTCAATGAACAATACTGGCTTGATAATGATTTAATACAAGTATAGCCAATATATTATTTACTCAACATTTCAAAAATAAAATGACTCAATAAAAAAAATGTATACACTTTCTTTTTTAAGTTCCTTCTACAAATTAAAATATATATTTCTTTAATAGACTTTAAACAAGGAATTAAAGAAATGTTCGAAAATGATATATTTCCTTTTCCTGTTATTTATTTTTATAGCGCATTTTAATCCACAATTGTTTGCATTAAATTGATTGATTCCTGGATTGTCATCGATGATGTTGTTTCATAACACTTACCTGGCAACAGTGTGAGCAGTGTGATAAATGACCCGATTACCTCAGGTATCTGTAGTTATGCTGCTTGTGAGTAGTTTGCTTCTGCTTTCCATCAGATTTTCCAGCTCCCCGAAGTTGCATTTCCGCATTGCATACTCTGCTCTTTGGCTGATTTGGCTGTGGACACGTTTCGCAACTTCTGCTGGCTTATATTTTCGTCCTGACCCCATTCTGGCTTATTATCCCGACGAGTCTCGTCGAGTCTCTTGCCATTTCCATACAATGTGAGAGATGTGACTAATGAGGCGTATAATCATTGTTATGTCAACAGTTTTGCTGCCTTTTGACAAACGACGCACAGAGGATGGGACGGCTGGCTCGCACCCGCTCGAGTGCATATACGATTTTCTTCCTTTCGTTTTTTCCCTTCTCCTTTTTTTCGGGGGCGACACTAGAAAATCTTCCTGCACATGTCAATATAAATAAGCGAAGGCGATGACGGCGACGGCGACGGCGGAAGTGCCGAGGGAAGCTTCATCATTGTAGTCGCATGTGTGTATGTGTGTGTAAAAGTGGCTCTCACGCACATCGTGCGGGGGGTAACACACACACACAAAGACAGGGCCCGACACATGCTTTGACGTAATTGCTGGCAGCCAGCATCGTGTAGGAAATAAGCAATTTGAGAGATCATTAAAAAGTTGAAGCGACAATATAAAAAATCACCCTCTTGACGGAGTGCAAAAAAAAGCGAAGAAAAAAAAACAGACAAGGATATAAAAAAAGGCAAGGAAGTATGTTAGGAAACAAGTAACAGGATTATTAGATACCCAGTTTATCAAAGAGATGTTTAAAAATTATTTCAAAAATTTAATCGTAGCTGTGTTTATATTAAATAAATATATATTTAAGGTAGTTTAAGTAAATTTCTCTTCTGTAAAGTATTAAAAATTTATTTAAAGCAAAAAAAACAGTGTGGGAGTTTATGTAATTTGATTTTTAGAGTCAATAAATATATATACAAATATTTACTAAACAAAAATGTGTTATTAAATAATTAATATAATAAAATAATATAGAGTTCATGTTTAATATACTAAAACCAATTCAAGTCTTACTAAAAACCCACAAACACATTAATTATAAGATAAATATATAAATATTAAAGATTGAAATATTGATATTAAAACTTAATTTTAAATATAAGCAAGTACTAGCTCCCAAAACCAATATACCCTTCTCCCTTCCAATCAAGCAGGGTATCGAAAATACTAAAAACGAACTCAAATGAAAGAGCGCTGGTAAAGATGAAGAAATAAAAACGCCATCAACGCTAAAGGATATTAAATGCCAAACACATACATGTTCCGCCTGGTTTTCTCTGTTTCCTTTCTTTATTTTATTTTTGTAAACTTTTTTGATGGCTCAAATTTTTTGAGAGGGGGGTGGGGGGAGGAGAAAAAACATAGTTGGGCGGAAAGGCAATTGGATTTTGAGAGAACGAAATGTGATTCAATACAAAATCAGTTTACATTTCTGATTTTTTTGCTGATTTCTTTTTGATTAGTTAGCAGCAGCTTAATGCCTCCCGCAGAGGAAAGTCAACTGACAGCGATTTCCTCAAATCGCATTCACGGAAATTGACTCAATTGCCATGGAATTTTCATGGCGAGAGCATGGCCAAAACAAGCATCAAGGCCACAGGCAACACGAAAAATACACATACACACACATATAGTGGAAAACTCAAGGAAAAACCCCTGAGCTGAGGAAAACAGAAAGAAGGAAAAACTCCTCCTCCTCAAAGTCGTCGTCGTCGCCGGCATGCAGTTGAATGCACGCATTTTGTGGCCAGCAGCCTTTGTGGGGAAAAGCTGAGAAACTGAGCAAACTTCGCTCCTCGCCAGACTTGAGGGGTCCAGAGGGGGTTAAGGCAGGATGGGCATTTGATTGCGAGTTTTTGTGTTTTCCCTATTTTTTCTTTCTTTTTTTTTTTTGGCTGGGCCAAAAGACTTTGCGTCAACAGCAGGAACGGCAACGGCAGCGGCCAAAAACACTCGACAAGCGACAGGCGGCAACAAAGCAAATTTTGTTAGTAGCTTTTGCTGGCCTCTAGCTCCTGCTAAATGCACTGAGAGAAATTGAACGGAGAGTAATACACAAAAATATTTTCAGCACTATATAGTCTGGGACTCACCACTACCTTTATATCCCTCTTTTGCTAATCAGTTTCTACATTTAGCGGATTTATCATTAGTTTAAAACCAGAACCAGTTGGGAATTTTAGTGCCAGGTAAGCGGCTAGAGAGCCTATGCTGCAGAGGCCTTTTTGAAGCTAAAGTATTTTTGTTTCTAAATAAAATCAAATGTGTTTTACGCATATTTTATATGAAATTACAAGTTTAAATATTTGTTTTCTTTTAATATAAAATTATAATATAAAAAAATTATATTAAGAAAGAATATTTCAGAAATAAAAATTATAAATATAATAATAGAAATAATAATAATAATAAATAGTATTATTACTTTTTCTTTTTTTTAGTTTTAAAAAATCGTAATATTAAAAGTTAAATGAAAAAATAATCATCTAAATATCATTTTGTACTTTTAAAATACTTCTCAATTTATAAAATATTACAAATATTTATTTATTTACATTTTTGTTATACTTTAAAAAAAATACTATTGAATATCTTCAAAAATTAAAAATATAACATGTTCAATACATAAAACCTGTAAATTTTCGCTCAGTGTCCTGCTGCTTGTGGTTTTCCCTTGGGGGGAGGGGGGCCCAGCTGCGTGAATGCCACTGCATTGTTCGGCACTTATTTCTGGCTTTTGTAAATAGTATTTGCATTTCATTTTCTGGTCGTGTCCTGGCCGAGTCCTGGCGACCATCGTCCGTCTCCCCTGTACCCCGTCCCTTGTCCCCTGTCCCCTGTGCCCCTTTTCCCCGTCCTGCCTGGGCTTGGCCGTGCTAGTTAGCGACTTTTCGCTGCACTTTAAATGTCATTTGTTTGCAGTTTCGGTGCGGCGGCTGCCTTTAAGTAAATTAGTGACCCCCTTTGGGCGCATTGTGTTTATCCAGGCGCATTTCTTTTTGTGCAGCGAGACATTGCACCCCCTTTTTGAGGGGGAAGCGGGGATAGGGAGGAGAGTCTTGTTCTTGTTACCTCCCCGCCTCCTTTTCAGACCAAGTCTCGTCCTTCGTCTCGACAACATCGCTGACGATGGCCTTTGTTCTACTCGGTTGCACAGTAGCTGAAATTTGTCGTAACAAGATTTGCTTTTGATTTGGATTTGCGTCCGACATCTCCAAACGCGGTTTGCAATGCCTTTTTCGAGACACTGAGAGAAATAAAAGGGGATTAACATTTAGCAGTTATGTAACCAGGAAAATAATGTACAATAAATGCTAAATAGTTTTGGCTTTTATATATTTTTATGCTTCTTTAAAGAAGACTTGTTAAATAATATAAAACCATAAAATTAAAAAAGATCGTACTTTTAATAAATAATTAATAATTATTAAAACCCTTAATAATATAAAGCAATATTTATATAAATAATTCACCGGAAAAATTATATATAAGACATTTTAAAAGAAAAAGCATCTTACTTTCTAGTAATTTCCACTTGAACATCACTTCATAAAAATTATATTTTTTTACACCTTATATCCACAAAAAAATAAGTTACAAGTTATTTCCCGCAGTGTATGCAGCTTCCTCTTTCCACGCCCCTCTTAACCGCCTCGGCGCGTGCAACATTTTTGCGTAAACAACTTTCTTTGTGCAACGAAATGCGAACAGCGAACTGTGGGCAAAGCATCCAAATTGCAGGCCTGTCGAGCCACTTGAGCCAATTAGGATTTATGGCCCAGCGGGCTGTCCCTTTGCACCCCCTCCCCCACCCCCGCCCCCTTTTGTTCAAGATCCAAGATGGAATCGGTGTTCGGGCCGCCCCAAGGATTGTGGTCACGATTATCACTGCTGGTGACATTTGTTGGACAAGCCGAGAAAATGGTAAATGGATTTCGGCCAAAAGTAGGGCAAATATTGACCAAGTTTCGGGGGGGAGAATTCAAAGCAAAGATCAGAGATCTTGTTATGGAGATGGAAATTTATATTTAATTATTGAAATTAATATTTATGTACCATTTTTGGCAATAAAAAGTTTTATAAAATAAAAGATATGCTAGATTAGCAATGAATTCTTGCTCAAAAATATATAGAAATTTGTTATAAATATTTATTTAGAAAATATATAGAAAAACTTTACAAAAATATTTAGAAAAAGAAATATTTAATGGAATAATGTACCAAAATACATTATAGAATAACATTAACAGTATGAGAATCGCAGAGAAGGGCGCTTTAACAGTTTGAGAATCGCAGAGAAGGGCACTTTAACAGTTTGAGAATCGCAGAGAAGGGCACTTTAGTTAACAGTATGACAATTGCATATATAATATATAATTATAAAGAAACCTTATACAAAATTTATATAAATCCTTTACAAACCGTTAAAAGCAACCTTTTGCAAAAATATATTTATGAAATGATATATAGAAACCTTATCCGAAACGATCAGCCTTTCCTAATGCCAACTCTCAAAGGAAACACCGCACTTATTCACTTTATTCTCATGAATTTTTGTTCGCTGCCTCGGCAAAAACATCTATCAACGCGACTGGCAAATGCCCGGAGGATTCCAATGCGGATATATATCATATTATCTGCGCCACTCCGAATCCCCCTTGGAATCGGTTACAATATATATACATTCGGCTTTATACATATGCAAGTGACCGAATATATATCCTTATCTCGGAAAACATGCAGAAAGGGCGAAACACAGCGAAACAGCGAAACATTTCAGCGTCAATTTTATCTACGATGATGCACAACCACACACACGCACACACGCAGAGAGAGAGGAAAAACAAAAAAGGAAAAGATATACTCCCGGGGAACCAGCAACCAGCAGCACCGCCTCACCCTTTTTCCAGTCGACTGCTTTATTATGCTAAAAACTGTGCAGCTAAAGTGTGTTATATGGCATAATCCACTAACGAAAATTGAGCACGAATTTATTATGTTTTCGCATTTTTTCGGGGCTTCCGGAATATGCCTAAATGTGTGTGTGTGTGTGTGTGTGTGTGTGTGGGAGGGTGTATAGCACAACACACACTCATACATAATGAATTATGCAAGACATCCCGCACACAAACACACACACACACACCCATACTCCGAAATACTTTTAGCCCTATCAATAATTCAAACCAAACACAGCCAAACAAATAAAAAAAGAGAGCAGAGGAAGAAAGAGAGAGCGAGAGAGAGAGGAGAAGAAGAGAGAACAAAAAACCTGAGAAAAAGCCAGAGCCTACAGAAGAGAGGGGGGAAAACTGCCGACTTGATGAATTATAGAAGTAAATCTGAATTGAAATATAACTGAACCGAACTACCTACTATGTATATGTATGTGCATAACTTTTCTATAAATACAAGTATGTGCATATTTGCGACACCGCCACCACCATCACCTGAGCACTGCCAATTAGAGATGAGAACAGACTGGCACATGGTTGGAACTGAATCATAAATATATATAGAGTTAAGACAATAAATAATTAAGTAAGATATTACAGGAATTTTAGTAGTTAAAATTATATAAAGAAGGCAATTGTTTATTAGGTTCATTTTAATGGTTGAATATATAATCCTAAAAAATATATATTGAGAAGTCAAGACGTAATAAGATTGAACAACATTTTTATTGACAAGAATATATTTTGGGTAGAATATTGATTAAAAATAATAATTAACTAATTAAAACTTTCCTTTGAGTCAAATAAATAGGACTAGTAGCTTTTTATAAATAAAATATAAATATATTTATTAGGCAAAATACAAAAGAATTTAATCTGCTTTTCAAAAGAGTATAAAAATAATTATATTAATAATGAACATATAATATTATTAAATCTTTATACCTTTGCAGGGTATAATAATATTTGTCATATTTGAAGAAGTCGTTTCCGACCCTATAAATCATATATAATCTTGAGCAGCATTAAAAGCCGAGTCGATCTAGGCATGTTTGAGCAAAAAAAAATTTAATAAATTTTTTTTAAATTTTATAAGGGGTTAAATTGTCAAAATTGTGAAAAATTCACAACAAAATTAAATATTTTAGATATAGATAACCTTATAAAAACTATCATAGCAAGCTTTCCGAGATGGAATCAATGCATTTTTTGCTGAGTTATGATCAAATTTGATCAAATATGAACCCTTATAAAATCTACATTTTAACATTTCAAATAATAATAATTATTATTATTACTATCTTTATTCTTACAACTATCACTTTATTATACACTTACAAGTTTTCAAAAGAAATGTCTCTCAAACCTTTCGTTAATACTCACGTTCTCATCACCAGCACTCAAGTAGATTTATATCACAACTTTATATCACATATTTATTATATATGGAGGTACATTTTCTTCTTTATTTTTTTTGTGGCTTTATTACGAGCAAATGAAATGCACGCCATATGAAGTGTAATATTTCATCGAAGTCAGGCAGACAGACAATATCTGGACGATGGCAGAGGGCCTCGGGGGGTGGGAGTCTGGCCAGGTAAACCGTCTCTATATAAATAAATAGATTTGTTGCCTCTCATATGCGGCCATTAGTTATTTATGCTGGCCAAGAAAGATTTGAATTAATTCGTTGGCTTTATCGATACTTGGCCAGATTCGCTAATAAGCTTTCCAACTTAAAGCTGCCGCTACTTGGGCCCCAACTCTGTCCCCAAAAAAAAATATATTTATATATATATAGACCGATGTGTGTGTATGTGTGGAATGGAGCCAAGTCTTAAGTAGTTTGCGAGATTTTTTTTCCTTTTTTTTTTGCCAATCTCAAGTTGCTTTTAGCTAAGAAAAACTAACCAAGAACCGAGATCACGAGTGCGGTAGCTGGGACTGGGTCTGGGATAAGATGACTGACAAAGTACTTTTACTTAAAGTGCATTTTCTCTGCGTTTGAAGTTTCCCAAGAGAAGGAGCGGAGAAAGAGAAAGAGAGAGAGAGAGAAAGTGAGAGATTTGTGCCACAGAATGACCAAACAAAGGCCGAGAAAATCAAATATTTTTAGCCAACTTTCGAGCAAGCTCCTCAGGTAAGCTGCGATTTACTCGGAATGGGAAAGGCTTAAGTACAGTTTGGCGGAGTTTTCACTGAGAGAAAAAGGTGCAACTTTGAACAACTCATCAATGAGTTCGATGATTTTTGAAATTTTTTTTTTTTGCGATTCAGATTATTGAATTCTTAGGTAATTATTTCATTTTGTTCTCGCTCATTTATCTGAAAAAAAATATAAAAAAATTAATAGATAAGAATATAACGATAAATCTCAAATGAATTGTGATTTATAGTAGATTTATCGATAAATCGTAAAATAACATCTTTTGAAATATTACTGAAATCATGATTAATCAAAAAAAAATTATGGAAGAACTATCGATAAATTATCAGTGAAATAACGAAGAATGATCGATGAATTATTAATAATATTCAAAAATAACGATTTATCATATGTGAACCCTAGCAGAATAATCGATAAATATACGATATTATATATGAGGAATCGATGAATTAACTGTAAAATAACAATAAACTATAGGTGAATCATTGATTAATTAATTATGAATTATGAAGTATGAATTATTAAGTAAAAACACCATTCTCCCACCTAATATATTTACAATATTATTGGCTTTCTAGTGGATTTATTAGAATCCTCGTTCAGTTTAATTTCCTGCTAATATCTAAAACTTTTCCCAATTAAATTAGAGTTAAAATTTGCATTCGATCAATGATGCCGAGCTCACCAGCTTAGGCAAAAGTTAACCCCCATCGAAAAAGCCCAACGTGAACGTAATTCAATTAGACGCGCTGCCGTAACGGATCCGTGAGTTACGAATTAAGCTACTTAAACAATAATTGACTTCAACAAACTGCATTTGTTGCGCATTTATCTTGAGGCATCCGCGTTGCACTCCAACTATTTGCACAATGGTGGGTGGGGTGGGTGGTGCAACCACTCAGCCACCTCCCACCCACCCTCCTGCCTCCATTCAGGCTGCTGTTGAAGAGCCGCAGAAGATGTAAAAGAAGAAATCACAAGGATGGGAATGAGTTAACTTTAACGTAGCGCGGCTTGAAGTGATGCCTGAAGTGCGTGGGGTTTTGTTTACATAGCCTGAGCTCCAGCCACGCCTCCTTCGAGTCTGCCTTCGCCCCCGACTCCGGCAGCCCCTCCTCCTTCTCCTTCGCCTTTGCCACAAGCATCCTGTTGCTGCCGAGCAAGAAACTGCGGTTCCTGCAGCAGCAGCGCACTGCCCAAATGCACTGAGCGAATTTTTAAACACTCTCAAGGCTTACGAGCAACAAGTTCTATGCTTTATTTGACATGAAATAAATAGTTAAAGGTTTTTTAAAATTAATTTTTAAATTTTTAAACATTAAAAATATCACAAAATAGTCTTAATATTTTTGTAATTAATTTTTTAAAGTGCCTTTTGCTTGGATGGTGTCCCCATCAAATTGCAATATCCGCGACAGCAGCGACATCGACATTAAGCCCCTCACATCGATATCGGCTGGCGGGGCGGCCGAGTCCTTTGTCCTTTGCCCCCGCTCCGCCCCCCCCCCCCCCCCCCCCCCCTTTGTCGGTGGGGCAAGATTAATGCATTTTAGCCTTGGCAGGAGGAGAAAGAAGAGTCTTACCTCGACGCTGGAGCTATCTTAATACTCTGGTTACACTTCAAAATGAGCAGTATTCCCTCCGCTGCTGCTTTTCCGCTTTTCCTGAATGCATTTCCACCTCCACATCCCCCACCTGCCCCCCCTTTTGCATATCGATGGCAGCAAGTTGCCGCCTGCGGAGAAGTTTTCGAACAAAGTATCGGCCCGAGATTGATGGGTGGCCCATTGATCAGGTTTAAATAGTTTTAAATTGCGGCTCCTGGCGTTGTTGTTGTTGTTGTTGTTGCTCTTATTGTTGTTACACATTATAAACTTATTTTTACGCAATCATTTTTTCATCGCTAATTGGTCCGCTGATATGTTTATCCGCTTGTTATTAAGTTTTACTCAAGTGTCTGCTGCTAGTTAATGTTAATCCGCCTTTTTTAATTAACTTTATGGTATGGTTAGTAGCTTAGTCTGTCTTTTTATTTATTCTCTAGAGCATTTTATGGCTCTTAAGGTAACTTAACTTGAAGTTTAATAACTTTGCGGCTTACAAGTTAATTAGCTTCAGTTTAAGCAGCTTCTTAGTTAAGTAATTGAATTGGCTTATAAAGTTGAGTGTGCTTCAGACTACGTATTTCAATTAAATTTTAATATATTTCATTTATTACTTAATAAAATGTTTAATAAAGAATTGATTGTATATTATTTTTAAATATATTTTAAAAGACTCCTGCTGATATTTGAGAGCTTCCCAAATTGAAATCTATCCACATTTACTCATATCCCATGCTGAGTGCAACGTGCAAGAACAACCACAGGACATAACCAAAGCGAAGCTTCCCCCTTTGAACACAGTTCCTGACCAATTCCATGTGGTGAGCATCCTGCTGACTCCGGACAAAGCTGGGTCTCAAATAATGCGAATAAAAAATACAACAATAAAATAACTAAAAAACAAATCAAATAAAATCGTAATAAAATATAGTATTTGCATTAGTTGAGCCCAAAATTCACCATTGATTTCAATATCTCGAAAATACAGATACATTACAAAATCGAGAAATTAAATTAGGAATGGAAATACCAAGAAATATCTCGTAAGTGCTATTTTCCTAAAGGAAAACTATCTCGGCAGAGATGCCCTAACGAGCTCACGCTCGCATTTCCCGGCCAACAAATTGCCGGGCACAACTTTGCCTTCGCATTTTCCGGGAGTCTGAAGTCCGGGAAAAACAGGGAAATGAGAGCAAAGGTGAAGGTGAAGCCGAGGCCTCTATATATTCGGATATTTTTGATTAAGCATTCCCCAGATACGAATTAAATCAATAACTTTTGGCTGGCCAGCAAAAAAGTAAAGAAATTGAATTTAAAAGTTGAAGGCCATAAAAAAAGGCGCAATCTCTGAGGGTATGATGGACTATTGAATACTTACAGATAAAATTATTTAACTACAAATATTTTATATTAAATATATGCTTTACATTTTAAATAGAATTTGCAAGTAAACCACATAGGATTCATAGATATTACATCATA
>VNJR01010936.1:0-17408 GCA_008042585.1 Drosophila punjabiensis
TCAACAGCCGAGTCGATCTAGCCATGTCCGTCTGTCCGTCTGTCTGTCTGTCCGTCTGTCCGTCCGTTTCTACGCAAACTAGTCCCTCAGTTTTGAAGCTATCTGAATAAAACTTTGCATATAGTCTACTATATACTCTCACTCGGACATAAGTCGGAACGGGCCAGATCGGACGACTATATCATATAGCTGCCATACAAACGATCCGTAAATTTGTAGAAAAAAATTATAACTTCACTGTTTTTTAACATATCTTGATCAACTCTTGGTTATAAGCTTTATATATTGTTTCAGATTTTTGGATTTAATTTTATTAAAATCGGACTACTATATCATATAGCTGCCATAGGAACGGTCGTGAAATTTTCAGAAAAAAAATTATAACTTTGTCAGTTTTCAACATAACTTCTTCTACTTTGAGATACAAGCATTCTACATTATTTAAAAATTTTGTTGTAAATTTCACTAAAATCGGACGACTATATCATATAGCTGCCATACAAACGATCGGTAAATGTGGATGTAAATTACATTTTATTTTACATGTAAAAATGTAAAAAAATGTATAACTGTAAAAATCAAATTGAATTGAAAGTAATTCGTTTTAAAATAGATAAGATTGGATTATATTTGATGCAATTAAAATCTGCAAGGGTATACAAACTTAGGCGTGCCGAAGTTAGCTTCCTTTCTTGTTTTTTATTTCACTCTTGCTGTCTGCTGTCTCTGCTGAAAGTCACTCTCCGACTCCTTCCTGCTTCTCGCTTGTGGTTCGCCTGTCGATTTGTCGCCTGCTGATCTCTGCCTTATCCTGCTGATTTTTTACTGCTTTTTCCTCTGCTGTGTTCTGTACATTCATTACATTCCTACTCTTATATGTATAATCATAATATTATATTTAAAGTATCATTGAGTGCCAAATGTTTTTGCATATCAACTTTTTTTCTTTCATCATTAAAATAATAATTAGTAGAGATAAAATTATGTTTAAAACAAGAAAGAAAGTTAAATTTGGCGGTTCTTCACTTATTTAATTTTTTGTAATACATTATTTCAATAATTGTCATTTGTCATTCCTAATAATTGCTTTGCGTTTATAATTGGTGAATCTAGAATTATTAAAATGTACTATTTTAAATTTTTATTTATTTTATATGAAGAAAAAATGTGACGACCTAGACGAACAAATATAGATAGGCGAACGCGAATCATAACGAAGAAGTTCACAGACTGCAGATAAAGGTAATGCTCGGGATCTAATGACCCAGTACCGTTACTGAATCTTTTACGGCGATCACAAATACGTCGTCCTTTTTTGGCTGAAACGACGCATGCTGCTCTTAATTACAAGAGTGAAATAGGTTAATTTTTTTACGGATACATTGAAATACATGGACGTAATATGTCTACACTGTGATACGGCTAACTTTTCAGGTGAAACGCCTGGCATATGTTGTTCTAATGGAAAAAAGATATTACCAGCATTAGAAACTCTACCTGAGCCATTGTATTCATTAATTTTCGGGACATATCAAACGGCGAAAAACTTTTTGAGTCATTCAACTAAAATTACTACAAATCGTTTTTTACCGACGTTAAGGTAAATATGTCAACAGGATTGTCTCATGTTTATATAGTAAAGTATTCAATTCCAAATCAAATTTCATACATGTTACAGATTCAGGGCCAGCTTTATCACCAAGCTGATTCGAGTTTCCCACACCCTGACATCGTGAAATGAAATGAAATGAATCGACGTTGTCCATTGTTTCAAAGACGGGGAAATTATTTGTGAGCTAAAAGGATTTTTTTTATCAGCATAACACATTAGTTCAATTTTCCGAAATTGCTCTCGATCGTAGACCATCTGATAAATACAAAATCGTTGAATCAAGGGGAGCTGAGAGTGTTTTATTCCCAAAGACAGGAAGTTACCATTAGCCGCCACCTTTAAACTAACTAAACGTATGCATATCGGGTTTAATCGTACTACTATTTTATAAGGAAAAGATTTTTATTTTTATGTAGTAGTTTTTTTTTTTTTTTTTATTTCGCGTGCGGAGCCTGGACAAGCCGCCAGTTTAATATCATGTAAAATATTTTCATATTCATATTTTTACTGAATTTCATTTTTGACATGTAGGGTCGTTCGCATGGCAGTTATATAATATAGTCGTCCGATTTGTATACAATTAAAACGAAATTCTAGAATAATATAAAATGTTTGTATCTCAAAGTAGATGAAATATGTTGAAAACTGTCAGTTTACATTTTTAATAATAATTTCTGGATCGTTCCTATGTAAATATTAAATCCGATATTCTTATATATTATATAAAGTTCATGACCAAGAGTAGATCAGAATATATTTAAAAACAGTAAAGTCATATTTTTTTTTTACAAATTTACGTATTGTTTCTATAGAAGTTGTATGATAAACATAGTTGCTCTATCCGGCTCGTTCCGACTTCTATAGTAGTGAGAGTCTGTAGAAGACTATCTGCAAAGTTTCATTTCGATAGCTTCAAAACTGAGGGACTAGTTTGCGTAGAGCAGAAATTGTATAAACTTTTGCCATCAACATGCGGGGATTGCTCTAAATGCTTTCCAATGGACATATACATATCGTATATATTTTCATATTTATACCTTTGCAGGGTATTATAATTTCAGTCAGAAGTTTGCAACGCAGTGAAGGAGTCATCTCCGACTAGTCCCTCAGTTTTAAAGCTATCTGAATGAAACTTTGTAGATAGTCTTCTACATGCACTGACTCGTATATATGTATGTCGGAACGAGCCGGATTGGTCAACTATATAATATAGCTGCCATACAAACGATCCGTAAATTTGTTGAACAAAAATGATAACTTTACTGTTTTTTAACATATCTTGTTTAGCTCTCGGTTATGAGCTTTTTTAAGATTTTTAAATTTAATTTTATTAAAATCGGACTACTATATCAAATAGCTGCCATAGGAACGGATAAGAAATTCTTAGAAAAAAAATTATAGCTTTGTCAGTTTTCAACATAATTTCTTTTACTTTTAGATATTAGTATTTCATATTTTTTAGAATTTTGTTGTAAATATCATAACGATCGGATATAGCTGCCGTACAAACAATCGGTAAATGTGGAGACAAATTACATTTTACTTTACATGTAATAAATTGCTAAAAATGTAAAAAAATGTTTAGAAAAATTTCAAACTGTAAAAAGTGTATGATTAATGAAAGTAATTCATATTATATTATATTGGGATAGATTTTAATTTATACAATTGGAATCTGCAAGGGTATACAAACTTCGGCGTGCCGAAATTAGCTTCCTTTCTTGTTAGAAATATTTTCAAAACGACAAGTCCTTAAAGTAGGACACAAATAGTACTTGTAAAGTGCAATGATAGTGTACAAGAAAAAATGTTAATAAAAAATTTATTTATGGTAAATATTTTTCACTTTTCACCGTACGAACGTAAGGATCGCCATCCTGGAAATGCCCATATAATAGGCTATAGAAAAATAAGTATACTTTTGAAAACAAAACATTATTTCTTAAATAAATGCATAAGTATATTAAGAAAGTGAGTGATATTAATAAGGGTATGGACAGTCAGATATTGGAAACACACTGATGGATTCATTTCCGACCCTATAAAGTACATATATTCGTGATCAGCATCAACAGCCGAGTCGATCTAGCTTGTCTGTCCATTTTTACGTTAACTAACCGAGAGTAGATCAGAATATGTTAAAAAACAGTGAAGCAATAATTTTTCATTTCTAAAAATTTACGGATCTTTTCTAAGGGAGCTATATAACTTATAAGACTTATAAAGATGTGGAGTATATAGAAGACTTACTGCAAAGTAGCCATCTTGGCCCATTTTACATTGTTCATCAATGACCTTCCGCTAGTTTTAACCAACTCTCGTGTGCTTATGTACGCTGACGATGTTAAACTATTCCTGCAGTATAGGGACAGCTCTACCCAGTTGGACTTACAATCGGATCTTAACAATTTTCAGGCATGGTGCTGTGCTAATTTATTACATCTCAACAGCTCCAAGTGCAAACTGATGACATTTTCACGTGTCACTCCCCAGTATGCCACTTATATGCTTAATGATTGCTCTTTGGAAAGAATAACTCTTGTCGATGATCTAGGAGTCCGCCTTGATCCTAAACTTTCGTTCTCTGAACATATTTCCTGCATGGTTAACAAAGCCAGAGGCGTGTTTGGGTTTATAAAAAGGTGATCGAAGGAATTCGATTCCCCTTATGTAACTAAGAGTCTTTTCACCTCACTAGTTCGGCCCATTTTGGAATATGGTTCTTGCGTTTGGAGTCCCAGTTTTGGAGTCCATATTAACCGCATTGAGTCCGTCCAAAAAAATTGTTTGCTGTTCGCCCTACGTGGCTTATCCTGGAATGACGACCTAAGATTACCGTCCTACTCTAGTAGACTTCTATTAATAAACCTTTCTTCGCTAGCTAACCGAAGAACGATGCTTGGCGTCATCTTTCTACATAAGCTAATACGTGGAGACGTGGAGAGCTCTTACCTGCTAGGTCAGCTCAATTTCCATGTACCGCGACTAACATCTAGATCCTATATCCCCTTAGTTATTGGTCACTGTAGGAGGGAGTTTGAAGTGCATGCGCAGCTTACAACCGCCTCTTTGATTTTATTGATGGAAGTGATAGTCTTTCTAAACTTAAAACCCTATTGCTTGTAGAATTAGCTCGTATGTAGTATGTAGTATCTTAGTAACATATAATTTTCCTCGTACTTTCCTTTATTTTCTTTCTCACGCGTCTATCTAGAACGCGTTTCGTGCCGTACGTCACAAGGCTGCGCCCCTCGGTCGGTTGGGCGGGAGGTGGGAATCGTTGGGACTCGCGCGTAAAAAAAAAAAAAAATTCCAATTGTATAAATTAAAATCTATCCCAATATAATATAATATGAATTACTTTCATTATTCATACACTTTTTACAGTTTTAAATTTTTCTAAACATTTTTTTACATTTTTAGCAATTTATTACATGGAAAGTAAAATGTAATTTGTCTCCACATTTACCGATTGTTTGTATGGCAGCTATGTGATATAGTCGTCCGATGAAATTTACAACAAAATTCTGAAAAACAAGAAACAAGCCGAAGTTTGTATACCCTTGCAGATTCCAATTGTATCAACTATAATCTAATCTATCCCAATATAATATAATATGAACTACTTACATATTCATAAAATTTTTACAGTTTTACATTTTTACATGTAAAGTAAAATGTAATTTTTCTCCACATTTACCGATCGTTTGTATGACAGCTATATATTATAGTCGTCCGATTCTTATGAAATTTACAACAAACTTCTTAAATAATATGAAATACTAGTATCTCAAAGTAGAAGAAATTGTGTTGAAAACTGACAAAGCTATCATTTTTTTTCTGAAAAATTCACGACCGTTCCTATGGAGCTATATGATATAGTAGTCCGATTTTTATAAAATTAGTTCCAAAAATCTGAAACAATATAGAAAGCTCATAACCGAGAGTTGATCAAGATATGTACAAAAACAGTGAAGTTATAATTTTTTTTCAACAAATTTACGGATCGTTTGTATGGCAGCTATATGATATAGTTGACCGATGCGGCTCGTTCCGACTTATGTACGAGTGAGAGTATATAGAAGACTATCTACAAAGTTTTATTCAGATAGTCTCAAAACTGAGGGACTAGTTTGCGTAGAAACGGACAGACAGACAGACATATGGACGGACAGACAGACGGACAGACGGACATGGCTAGATAGACTCGGCTGTTGATGCTGATCAAGAATATATATACTTTATAGGGTCGGAGATGACTCCTTCACTGCGTTGCAAACTTCTGACTGAAATTATAATACCCTGCAAGGGTATAAAAAGAATTCTTACAGTACATTCTCCAAATAATAACCTATTTTATTCGGCTTACATGTATATATCCCATTATAATGATTTTTACTATAAACCGTTTATACGTCAAATATGTTTATCTGCATTCTTTGAGGTACTAATTTTTTTTTTGCTTTATGTAGGATCATTTACCAAAGATAGCAAAATGTGTATTTAAAAATAACTTTAATTTCTCATTAAATGTAATTTTATCAGCATAATACAAAAATCT
The DNA here is from genome assembly GCA_008042585.1 of Drosophila punjabiensis. Taxonomy (NCBI): domain Eukaryota; kingdom Metazoa; phylum Arthropoda; class Insecta; order Diptera; family Drosophilidae; genus Drosophila; species Drosophila punjabiensis. Next base: position 6,174 of record VNJR01010936.1, read on the forward strand.
ACAAATATACTACAAAAAACTAATAAAAAGAGAAAAGAATCTAGTGTACAAAGAAAGAAAGAAGAAAAGAGAAAATGTAGTGTTTTTGCTGTTTTTTGTCATTTACTAGCGCTGTTTAGTCCACACCCTACAAAGGGGTATTATAATTTTAGTCAGAAGTTTGCAACGTAGTGAAGGATGTGTTTCCGACCCTATAAGTCATATATATTATTGATCAGTATCAACAGCCGAGTCGATCTAGCCATGTCCATCTGCCCTGTATACAAATGCTGCTTATTGAAAAATAGAGAAGAAATTCTCACCTTTTACCCCTAAGAAAATGATCAAAGTATTTCACACCTAATACCGATACTACACTAATGTATAAGGCAAACACAGGGTAGATCGTAAGTACGCCGCAGATTACTGGCTGCCGAATTGGGGGTTTGCCGGGGCTACCCAGTTGAAAACAAATACACCGTATACACCGATGCACCTACGCAAGCCGCATACAAAGGGTCGGAAAAGAAGCTATTAGCAAACACAGCTAGTTGCAGACATAAAAAAATTCTCACTTACGCCGTAAGCCTCCTATCCCAGTCACGCTGCTTGTATAGTGTGCATATAATTAAGGCAAACAACGGGAATCGATTTATGTGCCATACTGATTAGCAGATCGGTCTTAAATGCTTTTTATGAACTTCTAAGCGAGTGAGATCAACGCGACGCAGGAAACGCCTTCGTTGGCCAAAATTTCCAAAATAGCTCTCATAAAGTGTCCAGGCCCCTTTGATACAGTTCTGGCTTCGATTCCGAATCGAGTCCCATTCCCAGGCCTGTCCAAAGCCTGCTGACTCTTACGAAGAACAATGTCAACATATCGCTTCCGTTTGTCAGCAAATATTTCGCAGTAATAATATTGCTCCGAAACTGGGCCAGCTAGCGACGTTGAAATGATTAAAATTACCACTTAATTGGATCGGTTTAAAAAATGCGATAGGCACCTCGAGCTGGACATACGCTGGGTTCTTGCCTTGTATTCCTGTGGGATCCAGATAAGCATCTAATTTATAGCTATGTATTTTTTGTTTTTCCGTCCACAGGTAGCGGACCGGACCCCATTTCAAGTCCTCGTTCACACTGTCCCCCCCTGGCTAGCCAGTGATGGAGTCAAATTTTTATTATTTTTTTTTTTTTTTGTATTTAATAAACGGGCTACCGAATTTCGCATTTCCTGCCAGGTCGTCGTTCGGTGTGGGATCTGCTCGCCTATAATTTGGTCGGCAATTTGGCTAACGCATCAATGTCATTACGACGCCCAGCCTTTTCCAACAGTAATTTGTGAAACGCAGGGGCAGCTTACGTGATGGCATTTCAAGACGACGAGAAAGTTGGAATAGAACGTGGTCCAAAAGAACCAAAGATAAACCGGCAATGATCGTGCAGAATTACGGATCGAACAATCAATGGATATGTTCAAGGTTTAATTTAACGCTGACGCATGCAAAGGCTGAGATACAATAAGACGTTACACCAAAGTCCAAGCTTACGTCGTGGCCGGTGGTGGAAATGAAACTGGTTTCGGAGCATAATACCAGTAGCCAGCGGAAGAGGCCCCAGCTCCACTTTGTCTACAAAGTAACTTAATTTACACCCAAAAAAGTGTACTGCAATTGTTCCCCGCCATCAGTTGACATGCCCATGACGTGGGCACACTTAATATTTCTATTGCTAACGAATTCTTACGGCTCACATACATTGCCGCCTAAGTATTGTTGGCCCCGGCCATGCTGCTGGGAATCGGTATTGTGCCCGGTCTTTATTCACACTTTCTTTTGGACTGGGTCGCCGGACTTCATTTTTTTTATTATGGTTTATTTTTCTCTGAGCTCGCTTTATCGCTGTAATCAAAACAAAGTTGGCCGACAAATACAAATATGGGGCCAAACAATGAGAGCGAGAGTTTGCCCGGCCGGCAGCTGTTCAGCTCCCATCCAGCTAGAAAGCGACTGCTTAAAACGTGATGTCACTCTGGCACTATACCCCTTCGATCGGAAGCACTCTTATAAACCCACTAATTACAGATGTTTGCACACAACCGGAGGGCCATCGGTCGAGCTTTCGATGCAAATTCCCTCCCCTGCCGCAGTGGCGTTCATTGAGACATCAAACACAACTTGACGAATAGCGAGTATGACGTTTATTTAATTCGGAGTAATGATTTCATCGCGCGCCGTGTAGTCGATAAGCATCTGCAGCGGGTGCACAGGGGCGCATTCGGTCCGCGGGCTGTGCGAGCACTTGAGATAATCGCCTTAGGGTTGTTTTGGCAGCGGGTGCTACCAGGAGACTGCTACCAGGCGGTCCCGCGCCCCATAAACGATCCTGTAATTTTCGTTAGGCGTGCGCTCGCAAGTGTCCTTTGTGAGGGCACCCAGGCAGCAGGGGTGGGAGCATGACCAGGACAAAGGCCATTGTTGTTCATGTCGATTATTATCGCGGCAATGAGCAAAACTATTGCCGACACATGTATCCGTTTATTTGTCATGACTTTTTCCCTTATCGACCGACCCTCGAGCAGTCGCAGTCTCGAGCACCCTTGTAGGCTGAAGCGATTGGATTGCTTCCACCCTTCCCACGGAAAGCTCTGACATATTGTCTGCTAATCAGTTCCGCCGCAAAAGGTTCTGATGAAATCCTTTAGTTCTCCCTTAGGAATAACACGGTCTAAACGAGCAATCGCTGCGGAGACACACCGCATAATTTTAATTAGGGTTGTTAGGTCTCAACGCTCTACAGTTAACTCCCAATCTAGGAATGGGATTTTATGGCATAGGCGGAGGCCTGGCACACGTTTGAGGGCTTTATCGCCATCATAATTCTATTCGAAGTTGTGTTCCCAAAGGAGATGAGAAAGGGCTCGCATTCCCGAACGCGTAATGAAGCAAATCAAGTGTTGACCACTTTACTAATCCTATGAGAAATTTATAAACAAAGCAACTCCTTGATTCTTTTTGTTGTGGGGAATGACATCTGTATATATGTATGAAAAACTATACATATGTAAAGTTTTGCCTCTCATCCGTGCGACTCGCACCGACGTGTGCCGCAATAATTTTTTATGAACTCACCAGAGAAATATGACCAAGCCTTGGGGACACATAAAGGCAGTTGTTGGTGATTTTGATGCCGCATTCTCGGATCTTGTGTCATAAGAACAAAAAGTCAATTGCATATACGTGTACATCGTTTTATACAGCACAACATATTTTCACAAATTAGGACCCAGGGGATCAAATTATTAAAAATTAAGAGAGAAGGCTACTCCAGGGGTTGACACTGAAAATACATAGGACTTATAGTAATTATTTTTTCCAAATAAGTAAACATAAAAAAACAGCATTAATAATAAAATGAAAACAAATAAAACTTTTGTCAAAAAAGATATAATGCTAGCATTCTCCGGTAACCAAAGTTAATAATTATATATAATGCTATAGTTGAGCAATTTAAGAAAAGGGTTCGCAATTTTCATTGTGCTTAATTGGCTTTAAACACTTAATATTCAATTTTGTCAAAAAAAAAACAAAATTGTATAATATTTATTAATATTTAATTTTTTGGTAAAAATTTAGTAAAAACTGTAATTTTTAATATTTAAAATATTAATTGAAATTAAAAATTGTTCTTCAATTTTTTTTTAAATTGGAAATAAAAGTTGTTGCAACTCAAAAGTTATTGCAACTCAATTTTTATATTAATAACAGTACAGTAATTTATGTTGATTAATTAAAATATTTTACTTATATTTAATACAAAACAATTTACATAAGTGCAATAACTTTAGAATACTTGAACATGTGATATATTATGATAATAATATAATACATATAATAAATATAAATCAAAAAATATGAGAAACTGAAACCAAATCTATTTATTTATTTATTTATTTTTTTGTAGCAAAAAAAAAACGAAAATTGTAAAACAATATGAAATGCTTATATCCCAAAGTACAGTATATGTTGGAAAACTGCGAAGTTATGATTTTTTTATTGAGTAATTTCACGTTCGTTTTTATGGCAGCTATATGGTATAGTCGACCGATTTTTATAAAATTTATTCCAAAATTCTAAAACAATATAAAAAGTATATATCAAAAACTAGATGAAGTTATCTTGAAACTCTGTCAATTTATATTTGTTTTTTATTTTTTTTTTTTTGAATGTATGATTTTATGGCGGCAATATGATTTAGTTGACGAGTAAAAGTGTATTATTATTCAGATAGCTTCAAAAATAAGGGACTAGTTTGCGTAGAAACGGACAGACGGACGGACATGGCCAGATCGACTCGGCTGTCGATGCTGATCAAGAATAAATTATAGGGTCGCAGATAAGTCCTTCACTGCGTTGAAAACATCTATTTTAAATTATAATACCCTGCAAGGGTTTAAATAGTTGTTGAATCCAAATATCAAAAATACTCTATATATCGATATTTTTCGGCTGATACTTTTTTTGTCAATTTGATATCTTTCTAAAACATATATCATCAATATTTTGTTACCTCTATTCACAAACATATTTCACCAATTTTTATTACATATATTTAGTTTTTGTTTTTGCTAGTTGACTACTAAATAAAAAAGAAAAACTTTTTATCTAAATTCTATTTTCAGGGTAATACTAGTATGACCCTATAGGGTTTTCACAGAAGTGCAAGCATGTTGACTATATGGCACTTTTAATAATAATGCTAGTGCATTGACCATAGAGGTGGAGAAAAATCGACGTTCACGGACATCCATGTTTTAAAAGAAAACATCGGTATATCGCCGAATTTTTAAACAAAATTTGACCAATAAAAAATTGGCTTAAAATCAAAATAAAAATGTCCTCAATTCCAGAGAATCATGTAAGTAATAAAATCGAAATATTTACATAACAAAAAATGCAATAAATGAAAAGAAAAGTTATATTTATATTCTTGGTTTTATGTTTATTCCAGTGATAGCTAAATGATATAACCGTCCGATTAAAAAATCGACTTTGCTGTTGATCGTGATCAAGAATATATGTATACATTTTGTATGGTCGGAAATGGCTTAATTTTATTTATATTTCCTTAGCCTTTCCTTAGCCTTTTGCAAATATTTCCGATTCCCAAAATATTGTATTTGCCTAAATCAATCAGAAGAACTATAAGTGATCTTATAAGCTCCTAGATCTGTCTATTCCGCACATTATTTTTCTTGGCAGGATCAATAATAAAACATATGGTTGTCTTTTTTCAAGGTTGTAATGAAGTAGATGTGAAATGAAAACTTCAGTACTGTGTCCCAAATGCTTTGAACGGCGACGAATCGCTAATTAGTGGACATCATTAAAAGTGGCCGATAAGGCTGCGATATTTTCTTCAGTTCGCACTCTACGTAAGCGTGTTGCTCCAACAATGTAAATTTGTCGCAAAGAAGCAGAGCACGCATTTGGATAAAAAAAAAAATTCAATGATTTTCAAGCATTGTTCGTCTGGTGAAATTACAGACCAAATGATGATGTTTGACAGTGAATCAAAACATGACAAGTGCGTTAGCTTTTAAGACCAGTGTTGCCAAAATAGACGTGGAGATACATCGATGTCATCAATGTTTTCACAACATCAATGCTTGTCCACCTCTATGGCAAAAAGTTTATATCTAAAAATTCACTCTTGAGTTGTATGTCAGAATGCATAAAGTATTTTTTATATATTGGTGAAAGTCGCGCCTTTGTATTATCAAAGCCGACTTGACCTCGACTCTGGAGACTTTTACAAATTCAAACAAATTACTTTATGAATAATCAATTTCTTAGGAGGTCAAGAGTACTTAATTTAGTTAGTTAGTTAATTTAGTTGGCCGCATACCGTCATTCCATGGCTGGAACGGAAGTGTTTACGCTTTTAGGCGAAAAAGTAAGAGATAATGTATCAACACTGTTGAAATTGTAATTGTAAACATTAACAAAAACATACCTAGTGTTGTATTTAAGTACATCTGTTATGTAACAAAAAAATCCAAAAACACTTAACAACCAAAAAGATCTTTTTTGTGTAAAAATCACAATTATATCCTATAGCTCCCACATGATCAGTAAAAAATACAAAGTAAGTAATATATTTATGTTTTTTTGTTACTTTCGAATTATAGTTTTAGTTTTATTAAAATCAGACGACTATTAAAGCTGTCAAAGGAACAATCAATTGGCGCCAAATCGCTTTTGCTTGTTTTTTTTTTTATTATCTAAAAATTGATGCAATTTTACAATCAAAAAACTTTTTACATTTTACCGAAACCTAGAAACTATATCTAGTCAACTTGAGAAAAATATAATACACAAAACGTTTGATACCGTAGGAGGGCGTTTTATTTAAGAATTGTCAAGTTGATTCTTAATATCCTTCATCCAAAATGTAATCCAAAATTTTGATCAGTTAAATCCTTGCGAATCAATTCCTTAAATTCGCCGCACTATTAATCGTAATTAGTTTAGTCGATATAAAAAAGCATAGTAGAAGACAAACATTTTAGTGAAAAAAAAATAAAGAAAGCTAAATATAAAGCAAATGTATTAATTATAATATATCCCAATATAATAAAATATGAACTACTATCATATTCATACAAATTTTAAAATTTTAACTTTTTTTTATTTTTTTTACATTTTTACATGTAATTTTTCTCCACATTTACCACATTTATGGCAGCTTTATGATATAGTCGTCCGATTCTTATGAAAATTTCAATAAAATTCTGAAAAATATGAAATACTAGTATCTAAAAGTAGAAGAAATTATGTTAAAACCTGACAAAGCTGTAATTTGTTTTTTTTTTTAATTTTCCGACCGTTCCTATGGCAGCTATATGATATCGTAGTCCGATTTTTATAAAATTAAATTTAAAAATTTGAAATTATATATAAAGCTTATAACCGAGAGTTGATCAAGATATGTTGAAAACAGTGAAGTTATAATATTCTTCCAACAAATTTTGTTTGTATGGCAGCTATATGATGAAGTCGTTCCATGTAGCCCGTTCCGACATACATATATACGAGTAAGAGTATATAGAAGACTATCTACAAAGTTTCATTCAGATAGCGTTAAAATGAAGGGACTAGTTTGCGTAATAACGGACAGATGAACATGGTTAGACCGACTCGGCTGTTGAGGCTGATCAAGAATATATATACTTTATAGGGTCGGAGATGACTCCTTCACTGCGTTGCAAACTTCTGACTGAAATTATAATACCCTCCAAGGGTATAAAAAACATGGGTAGTTATGTATTAATGTTGCTATCAATTCAAAATACTATTTTTCTTGAAAATTAGTATTTAAAAACAAGTTTGAAATTTTTTGTAAATGCCACCAGACCTAGCCACTACTTTTTTTTATTTTTTGTGGAGTGTGTAAATATTTGTCATACTTAAACAAACTAAAACTGTATTGCCACTGAGACTCGTATCATTAAAGAAAATATGTTTTGGGTTAAGAATGTCTTGGGACTGATACCGTCAGCAGAGTCGGGTAGCACCCTGGCGAGTGCTGCGGCATTTTTGATTACCAAGTGGTGTCGAATGACACGGCCTGCGTGCTTTAATCCGTGGAAATACCTGCGGCGATGTTGGCAACCCGACCCATTCCCACTAAGCCCAGACAAGGCTATTATCCGGTCACATGCTGGGCCTTAAGGGTGGCATGTTCGGTTCAGAACGTGGACCCAGCTCGACTTGTGCGAAAATTTGTAAAAGTCAAAATCTATCTTTTCAGCAAACAAAAGCTCTGACCGAGATTTCAGTTCGAGTTCAGGGCGTCCCAAGCTCGACGGGTGGCTCACAGGGATGCTCAGAGGATTGATGGTGAAGCCAACTCTCGCTGTCTCAAAAAACACGATAACCCAACCGACGTCGGTGCAGCTCGTGACGGTCGTCCTGACATGTTCGTACGATGGTGCGGAAGCTCGAACCGGTGCGGAGTTCTCGCCCCCTTATTATGTAAAATCTCGTGCACGTGCTGAAAGCAAAGATTTTTCCAAAGCGAACAAGCCGCACGTGTTCCCAGACCGACGCATGCTTTCCCACCCACCAACCCACCGACTCGATCATTAAGAGGGCTCGCACTGAAGCTCGACGGGGAGTTTGTTTGCCGAGCCCGTGTCTCGTTTATTCTATTACACAAGTTTATTACGACAATCTGCCATAAGAAACGTGCGCCCGTCAAGTCAAAGAAATCTCTCCCACTCCGATGACCACTTCTGCCGCACATCCCGTTTCCTCTACCACCCACAGCAACATCGCAGCCCTGTTGCCACCGAGCGAATTTTTCTATTAGGCAGTCATTAGAGCATAAGGAGCAAACCAAGCCCAGCTACAGGAACGAGGGGAGCTGCAGCCTCGAATCGGACGAATACGAGTACTTTGGGTCGTGGCGCTTGATGTTCGTACGATGTGCGCCACTACACTATACATATGGTTGGCTGAGTGCTGGCTTAGCCCTGCTCGCTGGTTTTCCGTGTCGCCGTGTCGAAAGTGTGTAATAAAGCGAAACGCTCCCGCAAATTGAGCCACGCTACTTGAACCCTCAATTATGTGGCTATTGCTGCCGCTGCACCTACTACGCTCCCCTTGCGACCATCCACGTCAGGACTCAAGCTCCAGCGCTCTGATTCGACTTGGCTTTGTGGACCACCGCTACATACATATGTCCGCATTTGCCTCACGGCCTTAACTGCCGATTTGCACGCTATAATTGGAGCGTCGTCTTTGCGTCTCCAGGTTCTTATTATTGCTCTGTTTGGCAGCTGATTAAATTAAAAGAAATTATTTAAAAAAAATGACACTTTGCCCGTACTGCAGCCCCTTGCGCCAGTGCATTGATGACAGCAACAGAATTGCTTAGACGGTTTCAATGCAGGTCGCAGGGACCTCAGCAACAGCGAAACTGGAAACATAAACGGTGGATTTCATGGTTGCTGATTGTGTACACTGCCATCAAGTGCGACTCGTTAATGCTATTTGTCTATAGAACCTCAGCTGACAACAAGGGGATAATCCAAAAACCAAACAACTGCCTGGCCGGTCCAGACTATTCCTATTGGCCGGGCACACTGAGATTTTAAAAGTCTGTTTGGATGGGATAAGAATACTATTTGAGGATGCGTATGTCGTGCATCACATTCCTAGGATTCGATTACATCGCAGTCAATAGCTTACACTTACAGAAAACATGGAAAACAATTTGTCATAGAGTCGGCAAGCAAGCAAGCGATATGTACATAAATAGTAGAAATATTAAAGATTTATTTGTAAACCCAAGTTACATTCGCTGATTTTTATTTTTCTCTTGAACTGGCGCGGGAGCTGGAAAAAACATCGATGTAAAATCGATTCATCGATGTTTTTTTAAGTCTATAATTTTACTTAATTAATTTAAAAACAAGAAAGGAAGCTAACTTCGGCACACCGAAGTTGGTATACCCTTGCAGATTCCAATTGTATAAATTATAATCACCCCAATATAATATAATATGAACTACTTTCCTATTTATACAATTTTTACAGTTTTACATTTTTTACATTTTTTCACATTTTTACATGTAAAGTAGAATTTAATTTTTCTCCACGTTTACCGATCGTTTGTATGGCAGCTATATGATATAGTCGTCCGATTCTTATGAAATTTACAACAATATTCTGAAAAAATATGAAATACTTGTATCTTAAAGTAGTAGAAATTATGTTGAAAACTGACAAAATTATAATTTTTTTCTAAAAATTTGCCGACCTTTCATATGGCAGCTATATGATATCGTAGTCCGAATTTTATAAAATTTAATCTAAAAATCCATAATAATATATATAGCTTATATTCGAGAGTTGATCAAGATATGTTGAAAAATAGTGAAGTTATAATTTTTTTTCAACAAATTTATGGATCGGTTGTATGACAGCTATATGATATAGTTGACCGATCCGGCTCGTTCCGACTTATGTACGACTGAGAGTATATAGAAGACTGTCTGCAAAGTTTTATTCAGATAGCTTTAAAACTGAGGGACTAGTTTGCGTAGAAACGGTCAGACGGACAGACGGACAGACGGACATGGCTAGATCGACTCGGCTGTTGATGCTGATCAAGAATATATATACTTTATAGGGTCGGAGATGATTCCTTCACTGCGTTGCAAACTTCTAACTGAAATTATAATACCCTGCATGGGTATAATACATAGATTTTTTTCAGATACTCGATATTTTTTATATTTTCCAATTACTGACAAAACAAAGAAGTTTTTACTTCTTAGGTAAGACCTCAGACTACACAGTTGACAAAAAAAATGTTGGTCATATTTTGGTCTTCTTTTAAGATTATCGTTCTGTAATCATTCTAATTTCAAGACTTTTAAAATCTTATTTCAACCCATAAGTGGGTTTAAAATAAGACCAAAAAATCATAAAATATTAAAAAAAAATTCGGCACGCCGAAGTTTGTATACCCTGACAGATTGCAATTAGATCAATTATCCGTCCCTTTCTAATATAATTTGAATTACTTTCATATTCATTTCATTTTACAGTTTTACATTTATTACATTGTTGATATGTAAAGTAAAATTTTCCTCCACATTTGGCGAGCGTTTGTATGTCACCTATATGATATAGCTGTCCAAATTTTATGAAATTTAATACGAAATTTTGAAATAATATTAAATGCTTGTATCTCAAAGTAGAAGAAAATATGTTAAAAACTGACAAAGTTATATTTATATACGAGTGAAAGTATATAGAAGACTATCTGCAAAGCTTTATTCATATAGCTTTAAAACTGAGGGACTAGTTTGCATAGAAACGGACAGACAGACAGAAGGCCGGACAGACGGACATGGCTAGATCGACTCGGCTGTTTACTCGGAAAGGACTCCTTCACTGCGTTGCAAACTTCTGACTGAAATTATAACAACCAGCAAGGGTATAAATAAATAATTTTCATTTAGTAAATTTTTGGTATTTCCATACTCTGTAATATTTTTAAATAAATAAGAACCTTACTGAATTTTTTTTTTTCAAAAATATATAATTAATTATTTTAAATATATATTTTTATACCCTTGCAAGGTATTATAATTTCAGTCAGAAGTTTGCAACGCAGTGAAGGAGACATTTCCGACCCTATAAAGTGTATATATTCTTGATCAGCATCAACAGCCGAGTCGAT
>VNJR01010937.1:0-10793 GCA_008042585.1 Drosophila punjabiensis
ACAGCTTCAGACTATTAAACTGAGTGTCTAGCGCGGAGAACAGATCATTCGCCTCGCGAAACTTGACCATAAGTTCTTTAAAACCGCTTCTGGTCTGGCGCATGAAGGCTTTCATTTCCTTCTCAACCTCACGACAGGCCAGACAACAATAATGTATACCGTACTTAGCGGAACATACATCTGCGACACGGCCAGAAACCTCAGCGCATTTAGCATGCACGACCGCATCACAAAGCCAGCAATATAGATACGGGTGTTTTTCCAAAATTTCTTTTTGGCAGCCTTTAATGGCACAGACAATATTCACCGACATTTCACAAACTAATGACCACTGTGCGGGAGAGTGAATCCGTAAATACGGAGAGCAGAAGAGTTAACGAGAGAGAGTAAGAGTGAGTAAGAATGAGCGGGATAGCTTGGAACCACTTAGCTGCAGCGCAAAGCAACGGAGCTTAAGCGGGGATAAACGGGATAGGCACAAAAGAGAAACAAGAAAACCGTCTTATCGCAAAACTAAAAGTAATTATTATTACAATTAATTTACACAGAAAGAGCATGCACTCGCGGCAGCAAACGGTAAAAGATTTTATTTATTTGAGTGAACAAATTTAAAGAAAACCCCGGTGGTTTAAAATGCAAAACAAATACAAATTCGAAGCGCAAAACAAAAACACGACCGTTCGCTATGAAGTGAAAAGACGAATGACTGACTAATCAAGACTGCAACGTAAACTAATTGTTTTAATCTGAACGTATCGGCTAATCGAAATCTTATTCAAATGAATTTTGTTTTGTTTTACGATATTTAGTTTTGAGCTTCGCTAATCTTTGTCTCTAGTTCAAAAATTCTTCAAAGTATTCATTCTTGAGGTCAACGAACGCGGAGAGAATATAGTAGCAAATAAGTTCGGACAGAATCAAATGTAAACATTCCATAATACGGAATACTCTCGTTTGTAAAACTCACTCAGTTAATCCAGCGATGAATATCGATCTCCGCCGTGATTAAAGCTGAAAACAAGATTTGGCAACAATATGCCGTTGATTAAATATAAGGATTCTGTCTTGCCCATAATTCAATTCTTTAGTCTGCACCGAGATCTCGTTCCTTCTTTAAAATTAATTTACAAAATCAATTACTAACGAGTTTTAAAACTAGATAATTATACAACTAATTCATGTTTAATTTCTAGCAAAACGCATCTCTGAGTTGCGTATGATTTTAATTAATTCAATTTTCTTATTTCAGATTCATTTAAGTGAGTTTAGGCTGCACTAATTTAGGTCATATCTGAACACAATGATTAAACATGAGGTGCGACTCGATCTCTTGACCTAAGGCAACGTGTATAAAGCTGGGTTAAGGCAGGTCAAGGCTCGCAGGCCAAATATTCACAAAAAAATCAAGAATTAACACTTGCTTCGCGCAGGGCAGCTTTTAGTGTAAATAATCGCCGTCGTTACGCTGCTGAATGTCTATGGTTGCCAGTTGCAGCAGCGTTGGAATGCCAATCCTCCACTCCAATCCACCACTCGGGTAACTGCGCACCGAAACGCGGATCAATATTTTACAACTTTTAGGCTTTATTTTTTTATCTTTTATTCAGTTGAACAAAATTACGTTTGTATCAGCTGCCGGTTTGATGAAAAAGAATGGTGGTCGGAACTAAGGCTGGATCACCTGTCAGAAACGTCAAAGTTACCGATGACCGGACGATCATCATCATGGCATCCTTTTAAAGCTTCCTATAGGTATCTTCTCGATATGGCAACTCTGATAGGGGTGCGATCTGGCAACCCTCGGAAGTTCATTGTACGTTGTAAACATTATCTGTTCGATCTGGTTACAACCACGGAAAAGGTAATTTAAATCCCAAATATACTGATTGATCGATTCAAGTCAAGGATAATGAAAAATACTAAACCAATTTTATTCGAAATAATTCTAACTAAATTTAGTTTGGTATTTAAGCCAAAACTGATTTAAAGTACAAGTTTTGCAGTCGCTGCAAGCGCCGCTACAAGCTCTATAATTTTAATATGTATCCTGCTTCATCATCTCTCATTCTTATCTTTTGCTTGTAAAAATTATTAGTTAATATCGATTCGGATTCTGTTCCGAATATATCTGTTGTTTGGTGCATAGTTCTTTAAGTATCTCTTTGAACTGAGATATAAAATTGTTGTACAGTTTGTCAAAGATTTCTTCATAGTTCTAATTTTTATTAATATTAATTATGTCATAATCATCCAATAATTTAACTCTTAGGGTAATTAGTTGAATGATTACAGTTTTATTTGTTGTATTCCAAATTTGGGCAAAAGAATCTGCAATGGAAATCCAAATAAATTCTCCATTATAGATTTCTTGGTTTGGTATTAATATATACCTGGTTGCTGAATTTATAGCAATTTTTGGACGACTTCTGATCTTGCCAGTATAAGTGTCAACTTACTTTTAAGGTATTATTTTTTCCAATGTTAATTGGATTCCTTCACCAGCGCCTGATATTTGGGTAATATTTTTATAGTCCATATTATTAAATGAGTTTGAAGTTTCTTTTATTAAAGAGATGTCTGCACCTGAATCAACTAGTAATGCATATAATTTATTTTGTGAGGAACCTGCCGGCTCCCCACAAATAAATATGTAAATAATAAATAAAATTTAAGCCATTTAAATAATAGGGAATAATAATGTAAACAATAGGAAAAAAACATGTAAATAATAATGTAAATAATAGTAGATAATAATGTAAACAATAGCAGATGATAATAATAGATTTAGTTAAATATAAATAGATTTTAAGGCTTTGCGAGCCTAAGCGATAGTTAGCTAAGCCGCCGCGAATTATCATCGCTAGCCGAAAGCTCAACGCACACGGATACACACGCACAGCAGCGGTCACATGACCAAAAGAAGTATGCAGGCGAGAGCGAGCGAGTACGCGATCACGCCATACAACTGACCACCGAAAATTGGCACGCGCCCTAAGAAAGAACGAGAGGAAGCGATGCACAAAACTTCTAGAAGTTTCGAAGCGAGGCCAGCAGAATTTGGCAGTGGAAAAAACCAGAGAGTGGTGAAAAAGACGTGGGGCCTGACGTGGATCTTTGCTAAAAACACGGAGTGGCGAGTGCCACTCCACATGGAGTAAGTTGGAGATTAGTGAAAAGAACGTGGAGTGAGACGGACATGGGTTTGTGCACTCTGGCGAGTGCCACTCCAAATGGAGAAAACTGGAGATGGCGAGTGCCACTCCAAGGAGCAAAGATCCCAGCACGCGGAAAAGTGAGACGATCGAGAGATGCCCGACAGGCCGCACGGCCAAACCTAAGAGGAAGGAGGAACTTGGAAGCCCAGCCGTCGAGTGACGGCTGATGAAGCAGGAAAACCGGAGCGAAGACATCGAGGGACTTGTGCCGGCCCAGGACCAGCGGCGGAGCACCCAGCAGACAGGCGTGTGCCTGTGTGTGTGTGCGTGGCGTGAGACGGGTGAGTGGTGTGTGTGAAACCGCAACGAGTGGCAAGCCAGGGAGTTCGGCCAACATGGCCAAGTGCGAATCAAATCTCGGCGGGACTCGATGCGGTATCGCCAGAATGTAACCCTAACCTCAAACTTTGCGCAAGCCCATTTGTAACCAAAAACTAACCACGCGAATTGAATATAAAAACTTATAACAAATATATAGAAATACACTGGTACAAATTTATGAGGAAATAAAATTTATAAAATACACTGGGAAAATTTCGAGGAATAGAAACTTATAAAAAGAGAATACACTGAGGAAAATAAATGTGAATAAAAATCCAAAAATATAGAAAGAATTAATTAATTAAAATACTGAAGCCCACCCATATTACGATGAATAAATATTTTTACATCCAGAAAACTTGTACGGGGCCAGGCTCAGCCGGCCGCATAGCTTGGGCCGACAGCGAGTGCTGACGGCGGAACTTGCCATCCAGGGTGACGACCTTCACGGGGAGTGCCGGTTGGGATTCCACCTGGCAGATGCATAGTTCCTAACAGGTAGAAAAGGTCCCTCTCGGTCTCCTCACGGCGAGTGCCATGAGCCAGACCCAATACGAGCTACCGCGGATTCCCCTTCGCTATTTTGGTGCCTCCCATTGGAAAAAACTAATGTTTTGTATAATAATAATACGATCATTTTAATTGTTATTTCCATGTAGTATATTCGATAGTAAAATATGGGTACATCATATATATTATAATACAGAATATATTTTATACATGGCATTACATGGACAAACTAGGGTGCGACGTGTGAAAAATTTGCAAAGACAACAATTTGTGTGCACCCATGTCGGTCATCCACGATCGCCAAATGTTGGTCTTTGACAGACATTCCGCTAAGGATTGACCGACATGCACGGGAAGAGCGATAATGTTGAAGTCAGGTATCAATGCACCACTTGAAAAAACCGTATATCGTAACTTATTACGTGTATGCAAACAGAAAATTTAAACAAGCTAAAATCAAAACAACACATGGGATTACATGCTTGAGATCGGCTGTTTCTGCTGCCGCTCTCGCACCCTCTCTACCTAACAAGTGGTCAGCGGCACAAAATATAAAAGTTCAATTTTTGGTGCTTTCGCATGCGAACACAGCGAACACATATTTACGCACTTGCTTCCTCTTGTCTTTACTCATACAAGCAAGCGCATTCTATTTTTAGATTTCCACCCTTATAACTTTGTAAGAGCACAGAGTGCGCGATTGTCGTTGCCATCGGGAAAAATAGTCCCGCAGCAAAACGAATGTATCGTCGTAAGCTGTCTCATGCTTGACGGTCTTTGGTTGAGCCTAATATTTGCGACTTAAATACTTTGATAGCTAGGTAGATTCAATTTTTGGACAATAAATTCGTGTATGGCGCTTGATATTCCATCAGCAGATGGAGGGACATAAGAGCTGGAAATTATAGTTTTACACAGATGAATAATCAAATAACCAATAACAGTTTATAGATAAGAGAAGAGTCAACGGCAATTAAGAATCCACCTCCTCGCTTGAAAAGACGGTCCAATCTACCCGGAACAATTTCGGAGCTGAGTATATTCGACTTTTACCAGTTGAAGTTGATAAAGTGGTCGCATTGGACTCTATGGCTTGCGCCGGCTTGGCCGTTTTTTCTTATTTTCACCAGAGCAAATCGTGTCAAAGAACTTGAGCGGGACACCAATGTCCCTGGTGAAGGAAATTTACCACCTTCACATTTGCGGCAAGAACATCTTCAAATACGAGATCAGGTCGGATCATGTGAAAGTGAAAACCGGAGCAGGCCTGCTTACTTAAGTTGTTAAAAATATTAAAGATAGGAAAGTTACCGTGCATTTTAGAATGCATTTTTCCGTTTTTAACAATCAATATATATGACTAAGGGAAAATCTCCTTTCCCAAATTCTTCGCAAATCAACGTGAAAAATTACGAATTCTCCGCAGCACATTACTTTGGAAAATAATTCTCGCTTTCCAACAACTTACATACATGACCCAGATATTTGTAGACCTGTGATTTTAACGATCCAACTGCAATCTCCATGGGTATACAAACTTCGGCATGCCGAAATAAGCTTCTTGTTTTATCTGCAAATATAGGAACAAACTAGTCTACCAGTGGAATAGAGCTATAATTAAACAGTTAAAAAGTATAATTGAGAACTAGAACACAAAAATAAACAAGAAAGGAAGCTAACTTCGGCACGCCGAAGTTGGTATACCTTTGCAGATTCCAATTGTATAAATTATAATCTATCCCAATATAATATATTATGAATTACTTTAATATTCATACAATTTTTACAGTATTACATTTTTTTACATTTTTTCACATTTTTACATGTAAAGTAAAATTTAATTTTTCTCCACGTTTACCGTTTGTATGGCAGCTATATGATATAGTCGTCCGATTCTTAAGAAATTTACAACAAAATTCTGAAAAAATATGAAATGCTAGTATCTCAAAGTAGAAGAAATTATGTTGAAAACTGACAAAGCTATAATTTTTTTTCTGAAAATTTCACGACCGTTCCTATGGCAGCTATATATATAGTAGTCCGATCTTTATAAAATTAAATCCAAAATCGGAAACATTATAGAAAGCTTATAACCGAGAGTTGATCAAGATATGTTAAAAAACAGTGAAGTTATAATTTTTTTTCAACAAATTTACGGATCGATTGCATGGCAGCTATATGATATAGTTGACCGATCCGGCTCGTTCCAACTTATGTACGAGTGAGAGTATATAGAAGAGGGTATTCATTTAAATAGTTTTAAAACTGAGGGACTAGTTTGCGTAGAAACGGACAGACGGACATGGCTAAATCGACTCGGCTGTTGGTGATCAAGAATATATATACTTTATAGGGTCGGAGATGACTCCTTCACTGCGTTGCAAACTTCTGACTGAAATTATAATACCCTGCAAGGGTATAAAATACAACAAAAACTTATACATTGAATAAACAATAATATAAACGATATGGAACTTAAAATAGGAATAAATGTCCCACTTAATAATAAAGAAGGTTACAAGTTGGACAAGAATTTTACTGAAGCATATAAAATAGAAAACTTAAACGAAAATAACAACATAACAATAAATGGTGGTAAATGAAAGCTTCGAATCGTGTGTGTATACATTCTACAATTTGCAACGCATAACACAACCTAAGACTGTTCTACATACCCTTATTCGCTTAATATATTTTAATACAGGGCATTGGAATTGGATTTGTTCTATTTAAAGTTTTCATAACCTTGCAGGATACTATAATTTAGTCAGTTTAGTCAGTTTACTGCGGTGAAGGAGGCATTTCGGACCCTATAAAGTAAATATATTCCTGATCAACATCAGCAACCGAGTTGGTCTAGGCATGTCACGTCCCTCTGTCTGTTCGATTTTACGCGAACTAGTCCCTTAGTTTTGAAGCTATCTTAATAAAATTTTGCAGATAGTCTTTTATATACTCTCCCTCAGTCAGATTTGGATCGGTCAACGGATCGTATCCGTACATTTATAAAAAAAAATAAAACCTTTTAGTTTTTTAAAATATCTATTTTAGCTCTTGGCTATGAGCTTTATATATTTAATTATAATTACGAATTTAATTTGATTATTATCGGATTATTCCATGATATAGCTGCCATAGAAACGATCTGGACGTTTTTAGAAAGAAACATATTTTTATTTACTTTGGGATACGAGCATTTTATATTATTCTAGGATTTTGTTTCTAGTTTAATAAAAATCATACGACTATATCGTGTAGCTGTCATAGAAATGGTGAATTCGAAAGAAAACTTAAAATTATACATGTAAAAAATGGAAAAAAAGGAAAGCTGTTAAAATAATATCAATATGAAAGTAATGCATATTATATAAGTTTTTTTTTTTCTACTCCTGCTTATTTTTATATATTAAAAAGTAGGAGTAGCATGATAATAAGTATTATTTAAGATTCATATACCTTTGCAGCTCAGATTTTGACGTTCCGTTTTGAGTTAACGTGTTACTGGAATCTTCGCTAAATTTCGAAATCAACATGCTAACTTTTGCATTTCCATTGATGCTTTTGTTTGTTCTTGCCATTCTTTTTTTTAAAGATGGTTTTTTAACAACAGTCTTTAATGTCAGTATTTCATTTGAAAGATATTTTGTTATTTTTAGATCGTGCATAAGTTTTCTGTAAATTTAACAAATTAGATTCTGTTGTAAAACAGAAAACTAAATTTTACCTGTGATAATCCATAATATACAGAACTGCGTCAAATCCGATTGCATTTTGCTTTTCATATCTGCACTTTATACACACAGAGAATAAGTCTGTTGGAGTTAGGTGAGTACTTAATATGTCATAAATATATGTTTCCAATTTGATAGTCCAAACTATTGTTTGCAATTGTATTATTATATGTGTAAAAAATAAGCTTCGAGCCATTACTCTATCTAATTCTGACCTTTCTTCTAAAATGATTCACCAGAACAAAAACCTGTAAAGAATTCAAGTTCCGCTTTAGGTGGTCGTTCCATTCGATCGATGAAGCATTCAATGGAAACAAGAAAGAAAGGTAACTTCTACATGCGGAAGTTTGTATACCCTTGTAGATTGCAATTATATTACTAATAATCTATCAATATCTTATAAATTATGAATTATTTACATATATATACCACATCCATTTTATTTTTAAAGTTTAACACTTTTAGATTTAAATGTACAACTCTACACAATCTTCCTATGGTAGACAAATATTACATGCTTCCAATTTTTATTAAATTCTGAAATATTACAAGATGCTTATATCTCAAAATAGATCGAAATATGTTAAAAAACTGTGTAGTTTTATTTTTTCTTTTACATTTTCGGTCATTCCTTTGGCACCTATATGATACAGTCGTTCGATTTTAATAAAAGAAAATTTTTTATTGTTTTAGGGTATATATATACCCTAATACATGAAGATACCTAGTACAATGTCTCTTGTCTATAAGTGTAATACATTTTTATAACAGTACAATAAAAAAAATATATATGTTACATAGTTCTCTCATTAATAAATAAATAATCTTCTAAAAATTGCACAGGCCGACAAAAGGTCACACTATATACGGCCAGATACATAATGTGGATATCACCCAAAAAGGCCTATTCCACAATATAAATTAAAATATTCTTAAAAGTTATTTTAAGACTTCTCTGTAAACAACTTTCTTTGTTTTCAAATCAGGATACAAAATCATCGGGCTCTTTGCTAGGCTAACTCTTGAACAGACTACATAAAATTTTCCATGGGAGAAACACTCGCCCCTAAGACCTTGATTTATTATTTGATTTATTGATTTATTTATTGTTATGACATTGATTTATTTATTGTTATGACAAAACAAACTTTTACTGTAAACTGTTTGCCACACACAATTTAAATAAAAACGATTTTTCTGTGCCACCAGGAGCATCCAAAAAATATTGTTTACAGTCAGCCGAAAGTAATAACATAACTGTTATGTGAATATGTGTAATGGCCCCATATAGAACGAAAAGAGTTTCAATCATGGCAGTTCAAAATCAAAAAGATACGCGCCCAAATTAGTAGCGATAATTAGTATCGATCTAGTATTTGGCAACGTTGTCAAAATGACAGTTGATAAGCCCCCAGCTGGTGAATATCGAATCGCATTCGGTTAAGGGTTCTTCGGGTTCCCAGCATCTGGCTTCGATCTTCTCTATTAGAGTTCGTCAAGCTGATAAGGTCGATCCCGTCTCAGCAGAGATAAGACCCAGAAAAAAAAAACCTAATTGGGAGAGTACAATTACATGTGCTCCCAACTTTAATCCAACTTTTATTTTGGCATCGTTATTAAAAGGCCACAAACAAACGCCAAATAACGAGCTCCCGAAGATTGCCGTGTCGGCCAGGTAATTATTTAAAATCAATTTTTCCAAAAAAAGAAGAGATTTGTAACCACCTTGCGCACGTGTAGGTCACGCCTTTTCTGTACCTTTGACTACACGGCGAGAAATCACGAGCCAAACGAGCTCCGAAATAAACAAAAAAAAAAAAGAAGTACTGGCTACACGAGGAAACAGAGCAGATTTGGCAAGCTTTACAGCGCTGACCAAAAATGCGGCTGGAGTAGGCTATCTCTGCTGGGAAAAATTATTTGGAGATCGCAGAATAATTTGACGAGAAAATCAACAAAAAGAGAAACAGAATAAAAGTGTGAATAACCGTGCAGACTACTAAAATATAAAAACCTTAAAGTATAGTGAAATACGAGAAACGACAAGTTAAAAATTATATAATACCAACTTAAAACTCATAAAACACACGAACAGTGAAAATGTAAAAACTTAAACTAAGTAAAAACAAAACCAAAAAAAAAAAAAAAAAAAAAAAAAATGAAACGAAAACCATGCAAACTAGTGTAAAAACATATATATACCACAACATTCTTAAAATTAACTAACCGTAAAGTTAAAGCAATGTTTAAAAATCATTTCCATTAAAAAAAATATTAAATTAAATTAAGTGTAAATAAAGATCAGAAACGAAAATAAAGTTTAAAATAGGCATGTAAAAACAATGACAGTGGTAGTGATACGTATATGCAGTTGATATGATAACGAAAAAAAAAACAGTTAGCTTTGCAAATCAATAAGAACAATCGCACACTGAAAGAAAAAGTTTCGTTGCAAAAAGAGGTACACCACTGTTCACGCCAGGAGGCGGCACCTGTAGCCCCTCTGCCCACCGAGCTTCCAAAAGCTCGCCCGCTCTTTCACTCCCGTCATATGTCCGACCTCCGTATGCTGGCAGTTGAGCTGGCCGTCGCTTGCCCGCTCTTCGCTCCTCGGTTCACCCGATCTTCGTTAGCGGCTACCCGAGCTTAGGGACGGCTACTGTGCTCTCCACCTCTCGGCTCTTTCGCTCTCGGTAGGGCGCACGGCCCTTATGCTGAGCTCAGGGCCGCTGCTCTATCCGAACACTCGCCTTCGATCTCCCGCTCTCGCTTTAGCAATGTAAAGCGGACGGGAGCCTGACACTATTTCTAAGCTTAAGTTGAATAAACACCACGGGCGCTCCATGCCAATATTTACTTTACGACCCCCGCATCTTTTTCTACTGGGATTTCTTCGTGGGATATATATATAGTAAAATGTTTTTATGTTTGAGTCGAACTAATGTCCCGTCAATTGACTAAGGACAACGCCGGATAAATAAATAAACGATCAAAAATTAATTTCACGTCTTTATTA